>JAODAL010053297.1:0-25393 GCA_025379985.1 Phyllomedusa bahiana | reverse complement strand
GCGCCCTTTCCCTAAATACCACTTGTTTTGGGGTCAAGTGCTTCAGGGTCTCGGGGCGATAAAAATTTAAGAGGGGTAGTTCCCCGGGTAACCCGGTTTCCCGGGGGTGGGCAGTAGTAGGGGTAAGGGGAGGTTTATCCTTGATACTTCGGGTAGGGACCGCTGGTCCAGGTTCGACCCCGTATTTTTTTTTTTTTTCTCTACTTGGTACACAAACCAAGTTTGCATTGTTTTGGTTTATCTATGCCCAGTTGCTGACAAATATCCTTTCCCGTTGAAAGCACAAATCGGTAGTTGCTCTTCAATTTTGGGGGCTTGCTGCTTTCGGGATAACACATGATAACTGTAATGCTAACCCAAAGACCCCTTTTTTTTTTTTCTTCTCTATGTAAACCTTACAGAATAATGTAAATTGTACCTAGAACTGGGGGTTTCAGTAGGTTATGTTATATTTGGAAAATAAATAAAATTTTCTTGATAATGATTATTTTGATAAATCTAATACGTTTACACTTTATTATTAGTCTTTGTTTCTACTACTAATTGCACCAAAATTTAGGTGCACACTGTTGCTAAGTAAGCCAAACTTCTTGTCAGACACCACAGGTGACTAGAATCCTACATAAGGGTAGGTTAACAAGGCTGCATTTCAGGGCCGACATTCGTGGCCCCCAGACAGCGCTAGCAGTTTTGCTGCCCCCTATAATTGATTCCATCAGTGCAAAAACGCCTCAAAGAATTTAAAAAAGTAAATTTCTTCGTAATGTGAAAATTACGTATCAATAAGACTTGGGGATCCATTTTACATGGGGCACAGGGTCAAACTGGCCCTCCGGCTGTTGGGAAACACAAAAAACCCCCATCATGCCCACTGTTAAAATTATACAAATGCATGAGAGATTTGTAGTTTCCCAGCACTGGAGGGCCCAGTTTAAACACCCCTGACATGGGTAAGGTTAATCACTTTCAATCGGTTTTTGAACCAGATTCTGGACATTGCTCCACGCCCAGAACCTAATTGTGCCCAAACCCTATCCTAAATTTGGATAAAGCTGTTCAGCACAATTCTGGACAATGCCATGTAGATGTGCCCTGCTGTTTTCAGTTACATGTAAACCCCGGCACGGGGCACGTACGGGAGTAATACAAACACAAGACAAAAGGTGAATCTGAATTTTATTTGTTCATTGCCATTTAAGGGTGGCAGGAACGGGGGCAGCCTGGGTCCTTGCATGGACACTCTGGGTGATTTGGCCAGGGGTCGGTGTACTCCGCAGAGGGGAAGGAGGTTACACATAAAGATGTCAGACACACCGGGGCATTTCCCCCTGTTATCAGCGAAAACCTTCCCTGGGGGGAGACTGGTGAAGAGGGTTTTCCCTTTCCGGGGGTCAGGATTCAGGTAGCTGGGGCCTTAAGATGGCATCAAGGGGGCCCTTTGGGCTGCAGAAATACAAAGTAACAATGGGCTTCACACTGTGGCCTCCAGCATTACACACCGAAAACAGCTTCATACGGAAAAAACAACAGCTATAATGGCCACGTTCAAGCAAAGGAAGCTGTTTCTCCATCGTCACACATCCAAGAGAAGTGGCATGCATTTCGCCACTTTTTGCGACAATATGCCTGAATGTCCCCCAAAAAACACTAATTCATCGCTCAGAGATAGAATTCACCCTTCCCCCCCGGGCTACAACCGTTATATTGACGCCGGGGAGAGAAGTGACATGTCACTTTTAGCGCTCTGTAAAAAGGGTAATGGGGGGTGTCTAAATACACGCCGTTTTGGGGTACGTACAATAGGGCTCCAATACACCTTGTAACTTACCCTAACGGGTAAGCGTGGAATGGAACCAGTCACAGAAGTGGTTAGGGCTTTTTCCCCCTGCACTTTGGGGAAAAATACGTTTTAATATCCATAAAAATGTGATAGGTTGGGATCCACACCTACACGGGAAGGGGCCCCTTAAAGAGGTTTTCCCACCATAGACAACGATGGATATCATTAGGATATGCCATCTTGATGGGTGAGGTCCCGAGGGCCCCGCACCTATCTTGGGAAAAAGGGCCCCCCCAATCCCCCGTGCAGACTGGAGAGTCGGTGTGGCTTCGCACAACTCTCCATTCTGCTCTAGGAAAGTTCTGTGCAGAGCTGAAACACTACTCGGTTGTACTGGAAATCCCATAAATAGAGTGGAAGACTGCGCAAGCGCGACCAGCTCTCCGCCGGCAGCGGTAGCAACTGTTCCCTACTCGTGGCAAAACCCCTTTAAGGTATGGTCACATGGGGTATCTCGGGGCAAAATTGGCGCTGCAATATGCCCAAATTACGCACTGCAAAACAGTACTTTATAGCTCTCATTGAAGCATGATTACCCAATGGCTTCCCCGGGACACGTATACGCGGGGGGAAAAAATTTTTTATGTCACTTCTTCCCGGGGCTTCAAATACACACTGGTCAACATCTTCTACAAAGCCCTTACGGGGCCATAACCCTTTTCTTTGGGGCGCAACACAGGGAAAAAAGACACCACTTTTTCCCCAGCGTGTAAATGCGTTGGAAAACATCTCTCAAGGAGAGATATGAATTACAACTTGCCAGGCTACTTTTTAGCTCGAATGTGAGCGGGTGGCACACGCTCTCCATTCGTTTAAGTTCTGAGTACAGGGAGTGGGGTGTCCTCCCGGTCATACCGCCCTCCTTAGACAGAAGGAGATCATGCCCAACCTCAACCGCTCTCCCTCCAAACGACACTTTCGGGGGGCCCCTTTTTCCCATTTAGTTGAGGGTTAGGACCCGCATCTCTGGGTTAAAAACTATTCCATCAATAGGGCCCTAAAAATGCAGAGGGAACACAACTTTAAAGCGGTTAAACGCAGTTTATATTGTAAACTTATTTCCCCACCAATATATTCTGTCTTTATGTAAATTTTTATGTTTAAATTTTTAAATCCAATAAAATATGTTTAAAAAAAAAAAAGCGGTTTTTGGCCACTATAACCCCTTTTTTATCCACCGTATAGGTGATAAATGCCCCCCTCCCCCCAAAAGCAGAAACCGGGCCCCGAGCCTCCATCTGCCTTTACTTGAAGCTTTTTAATAAGCACTGGCCAAACATGAATCTGTGCTCCATTTAAATCTATGGGAGCAATGAGGATGTTTGGGCCCCTGCCCGCAAAGAATTCCTTGCTTTAAGTGCAGGCGGGGGGAAGGGGGATCTCTAACCCCGTTTTGCTATTGGTGGGGTCCCACTGCTGAAATCAGACACTGATCCCTATCATGTGGCTAGATAAGTTTTTAAAAGGCACAACCCCCTTTTTAAACCCCATCCCTTTACCCTATTGAGAAGAAAAATGGTACCCCGTTAGTACCCTTTTAAGAGCAATGCGGGAGTGGTAAGCAATGGCCAGGGATACCTGGATCCTTTTTAAAATTTAAGGACCACCCCCACCACAAAATTTTACAGTTTACCTGAATTTATCCAAAATATCCCGCACTTGCCAATGTAGGTAAAAATAAAATAAAAATCTTGCTTTATTAGGTCGCATTTCCCACCATAAACTGATGGCTCAAAGAAACTGGTCCCCAAAAAAGTTGGGTCCAAAAGAAGGGTTTCGTCAGCCCATGCTCTCCTTCATTTTAAAGGGAGAAGTTAGCCCAACACAGCGTTCCCCGTAAATGGGAACTCCCAAGAACAGAATGGAGAGAACACAGGCCCCTCCTGTACTGGGAACTCCCATAGAACAGGATGGAGAGAACACAGCGCTCCCCTGTACTGGGAACTCCCATAGAACAGGATGGAGAGAACATAGGGCTCCCCTGTACTGGAAACTCCCATAGAACAGAATGGAGAGAACACAGCGCTCTCCTGTACTGGGAACTCCCATAGAACAGGATGGAGAGAACACAGCGCTCCCCTGTACTGGGAACTCCCATAGAACAGGATGGAGAGAACATAGGGCTCCCCTGTACTGGAAACTCCCATAGAACAGAATGGAGAGAACATAGGGCTCCCCTGTACTGGGAACTGCCATAGAGGAGAATGGAGAATCATGCGCAAGCATAACCTGTTCTCCATTCTGCTCCAACACTTTCGGTGGCCCATTCCTGAAATAAGGGCAGATCTCAGAGGAGAGACCTGTACCAGACTTTGATGGCATATTTATAGACTATGCCATCAAAGTCTATGGCAGGAACACCCCTTTACTGGGAAATAATAAATCAAGTTGATTTTTACCTACATTGGCGAGTGTTGGATATTTTGGACATGCAGTTACTTTCACCTGGGACCTTCCATGACCCAAGATCAAGTAGAAAGCCATCCGATTCAGCCAAACACTGGGGAGTAGCAGATTTCTGTATCCTTAGGCTATGTTCACACGGCTTAACTGCGGGGCGTAATTACGCCCCGCAGTTACGCCGTGTGGCCGGGAGCGGGGGGGCCAGCACCTCGCCGGCCCATAGAGAATCACTGCTAGCGGCGCATATACGCCGCTAGAAAGTGACATGTGAATTATCTCCCCCCTCGGCGTATTCGCCGAGCAGGGAGAGGAGACGTAATCCATAGTTCTCTATGAGAACTGTGGATTACCGTAATGAATGGGCAGTTTTCAGCCCGTAATTTGCGCACTTCGGCGCGTAATTACGGACCGAAATACGGCCCATTTTAAGCCGCGTGAACATGGCCTTAGTGGACGCTTAACTCCGAACTCATGCAGCATCACTTATGTAAGATGGCATCAGTCACTGGTGCTGCCCAATATCCCATACAGCCCAGGAGACCAAGCAATATATTACACTACAGCACCTCACGGACCCATCACCTATCCCAGGTTAGTCATGGGACAGACGGTCTCAGCATTTTTCCTGAAACAAAGCAACTGTTCCCAAAGGCAGATGTGAACTTACCGAAGTTGCCCAAGTTGGCCATGTAGCCTTTGGCTGAGGTGTAGCAATCATCAATACCAGCCATCATCAGTAGCTTCTTGGGCATAGGAGCAGACACGATACCAGGACCTCTTGGTGCAGGAATGAGACGCACCAGCACAGAGCCACAGCGGCCAGTTACCTGTAATGGAGAATTACCATGTTATCTCTTATTTAGATCACAGCACAACACCAGGTACATAAGTGGCGGCACTACACTGAAATTAGGGGTGGGGAGGCCACAGCTCAATCAGGAAGGTGGTCATTAATGAAGCTAGCCACCATGCAGGGGGCACTTGGCTTCTCGGATAACAGTCCCACCTGGGATGGAGCAAGGAAAAGACCATTAGGGGGGGGGTGTGTGTGGTGAGTTTTGCTTTAAGACAAAAGGGCTCTCCGCTTTAGTAAACCCATGTCCATACATCCTATTAGAGAAATTAAGAGTTAAAAGGGGGGCTGCCACTAGATTTTGATGGAAAATTGCTAGGATATGCCGTCAAATTCTGGGTGTTGGTCCCACCTCTCCATTCTGTTCTATGAAAACACTGCTCCCCTGAACTGAGAACTTCCATAGAACAGAATGGAGAGTTGTGAGCAAGCATGACCAGATCTCCGTTCTGAGCCGACACTTTCAGGGGGGCCAATTCCGGAGATCAGTACAGGTCACAGAGGTGGGATCTGCACCAATCAGACTGACAGCATATCCCAACGACATGCCATCAAAGTCTATGGTGGGAGCACCCCTCTACTAGCAGGGCTTCCTTGTTCTACACCCTCAGCTTTTGGCCAGAGTGTAAAGCAGTCACAAAAGAGCATCTCCCTCTATGGAGGACCTGTCCTGTTTTATCCAGACAGCACATTAATGGGGATCATGTAATACTTCATCTCCTCTGTGGTGGCGCTGCAAAAGAATTGAACACTTGCTGCAAAATTTCCCCTACAGCTGCTCTTTGGGGATATCAGCAGGTAACAGTTCATGGTCAAGGGACCTTTCTAAAAAAGTAACGATTGTGAAAAGTGGAGAACCCCTTTAAGTTCAGGAGACAAGTTTGTGCAAGTCTATAGTTTGCCTGCAAGTGTATGCCAATCTGGTCTGGGCATCCAGGACTCCTTACCTTGCAGGGCACGGTGTGGGGTTTGCCGATCTTGTTACCCCAGTAACCCCTACGTACGGGTACAATGGAAAGCTTAGCCAGGATGATGGCACCACGGATAGCAGTGGCGACTTCTTTGGAGCATTTTACCCCAAGACCAACATGGCCGTTGAAGTCTCCAATAGCCACAAAAGCCTAAAAACAAAACCAAACAAACCATATAAGACAATCGTCTGAAGAGTCAGTGATATCAGGAGGAGGGTGCCCGGGACACTAAGCCCACCTTGAACCTTGTGCGCTGCCCGGCACGGGTCTGCTTCTGCACAGGCATGATCTTCAGGACCTCGTCTTTCAGAGAGGCTCCCAGGAAGAAGTCGATGATCTCAGACTCCTAAAAAAAAGACAAAAAGATGTTAACGAGTCTGGGATTTCACAGAAATCACCTACAGGCCAGGCTTGGTATCAAATGAGAAGACCCTCCAGTCACAGCAAAGGCCACCACCGCTCCATTGCCCCCCCAAGATGAGCTCTTGTTCATGCGACGCTGCAGTCAATCGTTGATGGATCTGGTCTGTCTATGCAACCAAAAACCACTAAGACCAATGAATGGCTGCAGCTTCACAAACGATGGACAGGACTCTTGTGGGGGTCTCGGCAGTGGTGGCCTTAGGGGTTATTAGAGGAAAAAATAAAACTGCTTGGTCAGGGTAGAAAATACCCAACTCTCCCATGAACCTACCACAGATGATATGTGATGCTGCAGCCAATCACCAGCCTCAGATATAACTTTACTGTCCATGCAGGCAGCGAATGCAAAGGTCAGTGATTACCTTAAAGGGGTTGTCTCACTACACTGATTTATCTCACCTCAGTCCTGTTTTCTCGGTTTCATTTTGAATTCAGGGGCGTGTTTACTGGCTTCCACTAGGCTGCAGTAGAAGCCAGGTCTGTAGCTATAGCGACCAGTGCTGACAGCCTTTTAGGAGAGATCAAACAGGTCTGTAGCTATAGCAACCGCCAGCCTATCAAGAGAGATTGAACAGGTCTGTAGCTATAGTGACCTGAGGAGCTGATGCAGCCAATATAAGAGGGGATATCTAGGAATAGGTAGGACACTGGTAATGGACATATTGCAAAGTGACTTGTTTTTGCAAGATCTTTAACATAAAAAGCAGCGATCCTTGTAGTGAGACAACCCCTTTAAAGACCCCATGACATCATCTGAGGCAGGTTCAGACAGGTTATATTTTCCTCTATTTTCTATCCTTCCCGCCCAGCGCATCACTTTTCTTCCAAAATCACGAAAAAATCCCTTTAAAGGGGTTTTCCAAGTTTCCTTCGCACTGTGCCAACATAGAAAATTAACCCATGCTTACCTTTCCCAACACCACCGTTCCGGCACTGCCCCAGCTTTCATGTTCCTCCCCGGTCTCTCGCTGACGACATCATATTTATGGAGCAAATGATGCTGCAACCCATCTCTGACCTCTGATTACATGCAGGCGTGTGATTGACTGCAGCATCAGAGGACATTGGAGCGCTGGCAGTGCTGGAACGGGGCTGATGGCAGAGGCAAGTATGGGTTAATTTTCTATTGTGGCCACCCCCCTGCAATTTTTCTACAATCTTAGCTCACCCTTATAAATGTTTGCAGATCCCTACAGGAAAAGGTTGGGATTTTTTTTTTTTAGGGCGGTGCAAGCAGTTTACCTTGATTGGCAGAGAGAACAGATAGATTTCCTCCAAGGACTTGATCTTCATGTCTTTGACCAGACGGCCAAGTTTGGTGACTGGAACCCACTAGAAGAAAAAAAATTAAAAAGTTAAACACTGAATGGAAACCAAAACTTCCACCCCTCCCCTCTTGCCAAATACACATTAATGCAGAAGGCGCACCTTGTGTTGTGGAACAGACTACCACAGATATTGGGGGAATTTTGACATTTGATATCTGAAGATTATGCCCCGACTATTATCTAATCGTGTGTTACTGCCATGCACTTTGGTGGAATATTGGTCAAATATGTCAAAGTCTTGGAACGGGCCCCAGAAAGTTTCAGCTCAGAGTGGAGAACCAATCAAGCTTGCGCACGACCCGACATTCTGTTGTATGGGAGTTCGAACCAAAAGGGGAGCAGTGTTTTCGGTTGTACTCCTCCCATAGAACAGAATGGAAAGTTGTTTGCAAGTGACGACTCTCCATCCTGTCCTACTGAAGGAGTACAACCGAAAACACAGCGCCCCCCCATGTTCTGTGAACTCCCGTAGATCAGAATGGAGAATTTTTACAAGTTTGACCGGTTCTCCATTCCGAGCCAAAACAATCAGGTGCCTGTCCCGTAGATAGGTGCCCGCATTTAGCTTAAGAACAGGACCCTGGACTGCTCAATGCAGGACCGGTGGCCACACATGTGCAGCCAGCGGTTTGTTCGGCATGGAGAAGTTCAGGGGCCCATTATTAAAATAGCTGTGGGTCCCAGATGGACACCTGCACCAGTCAGACACTTAAAGCATACACTATCAATAAACCCCAAATGCCTGAGACAGGAGCCTCCCCCACCCCCTTAAATCCAACCATAAATCAAACCACACACTTCTTTGTCATCGACTTTGCATCCATGAGCCCCATGTCCTCTTCCGCGGCCCCTGCCTCTTCCACGACCACGGCCCCGGCCACCACTGCCAAAGCCTCCGCGGAAAATTCCCCCGTTACCACCGGCGTCGTCCGCCATTTGCTGCAAGAAAAAGTGGATAACGTTAGACACCGGGACAAGAAGTCACAGTATATATAGAATGACTGCTTACTCCTCAACACAGCGGCGCAAAACAGGCACAAAAGTGGCACCAGCAATGGTGGTAGAACCTAGGAGGTTACTGGTACCACGTATCTCCCCCAATCGTGGCCAAGCTTTAGTTCTCCTTTAACAGCCAACATGGGGCACCACAACTCTCATCACGGTAGCTCTATAGAGATCCACTGGCAAGATGGGCAGAGGTGCCAGCGTCACCCAGTAAAAAGCTGCCAAAAGTGTTACCTTCAGAACTCTAGGTGACTATAAAGGTCCTGTCACTTTCTAAGACAAAAAAACCCCACTTTGGGCCTCATTTATCACAACTAACGGCAAGACTGTCCCTGTTACCCACGGCCACCAACCCCAGCCCACGGCCACCAACCCCAGCCCACGGCCACCAATCAGAGCACAGCTTTCATTTTTCCAGAGCAGCATATGAAGTGAAAGCTGCGCTCTGAATGGTTGCCATGGGAAACACTCTTGGGGTATGTTCACAAGACTGATTTTGATGCTGTTTTCGGAGCATTTCCTCGTCTAAAACAGCATAAAAAAAGCCTCCAAAACACCTCCAGTTTATTTTAATCGTTTCCCAAATATGGGCAGCTTTGTATTTCACACACATGGGGTTTTTTTCCCCTTTCTTTGGACATTGAAAAGAAGCGTCTGTCAATTCTCAAGCGTTTAAATGCTGAAAACCCCCATAGGAATCAAGGAAAGCTTCAACCCACGTCTTTTTGGGCGGGGTTTTTGCCCATTTCATTTTGAAAAGGGGGGTTTAAATAAAGAAAAATTTTTGGAAAAACCCTAAAACTTGCTTTGGGGGGCCTTTCGGACGAGTTTTGATGTGAAAATTCAGCCCCAAAAATCACCCGTGTGAAAAAAACCCGTTTAAAAACAAGACTGTCTTTGTTTCCCACAGAACCAACCAAAACCCTGAATAAAACGACTTATTGGCTCTGGGGCAACAAGGCCCGGTGTCTCACCCTCTTCAGTAGTAATCCCTTTCTAACATAGGATGCACAGTCGCCCAAAGTGTTGGTCAGGAGTGGGGTCGTGGTTTTTATTAGGGTTGTTTCACAAGGGGTTAATTTCTAGCGCATTTCGCCTGTAATGCGCTTAATACGCGGCAAAATGCCCCCGCAATTAAGGTAATTCATAGCTTCAGGAACTAAGCATTACGCACTCCTCCCCGCGCGACAACCCAACGTTCACACGCAGGGAGGGAACGGGGCATGTCTATGGGGCCGGCGCCCCCCTTTCTTTTGGGAAATTCGTGCGATCAAGCTGGTTTTCCAAAAAACCCCGCTAAAACCGTGTAACCACCCTTACAGCCCGGATCATTGACACTCCGATCGCAGCCAAACCCCCCGGGGGAAACTGCAATTAATGCTTTTGTGACACCAAAACATAGGGCTTGGCGCTGTGCCCCCGTTCTGTCGCTTCACAGCCCGCCCCAACAAGATAAGTCGCACAGCTAGGGCTAAAAAGCCATTTAACCCTCACAGTGTAACAGCAGAGCCAGTATTTGCACTGTTCTGCTAATTATATATTGCGACAGTGAACACGATTCACCCCTCTGGGGACAAGTAACCAGGGGGGCCACAAACCCCTAAAGGCTAGGTTCACACGGGTTAAAAAGCGGATGTAATTACGCCCCCCCAATTACGCCGGTGGCCCGGGAGCAGGGGGCCGGCAACCTCGCCGGGATAGAAAATTCTTACCAGCGGCGGTATATCCGTATAATTCACATGTCCTTTAAAACCCCCCCACGGGAATTCGCCGAGCAGGGGAACATGAGAACTGGGGATTTCCCTAATGACTGGGACGTTTTCAGCCCGTAATTTGCACACTACAGCGCGTAATTACGGACTGAAATACGTCCAGTTTAAAGCCGTGTGAACATGGCCTAAAAGAAAAAAAAAAAAAGTTAGACATAACCGGTATCACAGCGTCTGAAAAATTCTGATCAAAATACAACATCGTTAATCTTGTTAGGGTGAACACCAAAATTTTTTGGGGAGGGAGGAGAGGGGGTAAAGATTATCTTGTATCCTCCCAAAAAAAAGGAGAAAAAAAAAAAAAAAAAAATGTGACCAAAACAACAAAAGCCCCAGTCAGGCGCATTAAGTGCATTATACGGTATGGAGAATGAGGACGGTACAAAGCACATCTTGTCCTGCAAAAAACAAGCCCTCATCGGTCTATGTGCACAGAAAAATGGAAGAGTTACGACTCTTAGAAGATGGGGAGGAAAAATGAATAGAATGTAAGTAAAAGGAGGTAAACCCACTTGCTGTCAGTGAATAAGATCACCCGATTTGGACTTGTCACTGCAGAGTCTCTGCTACAGTTGCCTTCAGATGGGGCACATTACTGACACAGATTCACAGTAACCATCAGGACATGGGGATTGCTTCCCACTGTAGCAAACACTCAGCTGTGAGGAGAACCTGTCAGCTACAGGAATGGCCATGAGAATGCCGCCGGTCACGGACAGCAAGCACAGATCTTGGAACATGAAGAATGAAAGCAACAAACATATAGGGAAAACAAAAATAAGCATCTTACAACAACAAAGCTTTATTGAGAGAAGATCAGAACACACAGACACCTGTGGTATCACAGCCTGCCATGGATGTGGGGAGTATCTGAAGCCACATGAGGCCCTAATCACAGCAACACGAAGATGGACAAGGGAGGTTGCATGGCTAACATGAAGCACAAGCCGCCATAGTGATCCCAGACAAGCGTGGAGGCCTCGCTGTTACCTAGCGACACCAGCTATGACCTCCCCAAAAATACCCCCATGGTTATATGCCTCAGGCTCCGTCCTCTAAAACTACCCGACCACAAGAAAGAAAAACACGCGGATGCCCCCGATCCCCGCGGATCCCCTCCCGACCTCCGCCCGCAGCAACAGCACTTACGTGATTTCAATAGATTAGAAGACCGGAAGAAGGCGGATGACGCATCTTATACTAGGAAAATCTCGCGAGACGAAGCCCTCTGCTGGGGCAGCCAAACAGGAAGGTTTTACCCAAGATTATTAGTTTTTATGAGGGCCCAGGCAATGCCCTTATAAGGAAAGTGGAAAAAAAAGGGCCCCGCCCCCGCGCAGACTCCCCTTTCTTTCCGCCCGTGAGGAAAAGTGAACGCGGGAGACATGGCGGAGGGAGGCGGTTACACAGCGCGGCCGCGAGTGGTGGGGATGGGGGGGGTGTTGCGTCTGTGGGTGTTATTATATGCAGTCACCTGTGTACAAGAACTTCTGGCCCGCTGGAGCGGGTTTTCCCGTGACCATGGAAACACTAGTGCTCCTGGGATCCGTGTATGATGTATATATATATTTATATATATATATATATTATATAAAAATTTATGATGAACCCTCTCAAATGTACATGCCCTGGAATCAATGGGGCTTTTAAAAAATTATATATTATTTTAATTTTAAAAAGCACCATGATTCCAGGGCGCTGTTTAATTTGAGGGGGGTTCATACATAACTAAACAAAAAAAGTACAAAAAAAGTGTAATGACAACTGGCACAACAGAGGGAAGAGGACCCACCCGTAGGGGTTACAATCTACAAGGGGGGGAAAGAGAAGGGGGTGAGGGGCAGACATGTCTGTGGAGGGAAATTACAAGTTTAGTGAAGGGTTTTAGGCAACCTGAAGAAATGGGTTTTAGGTTGCTTTGAGGGTGGGGGAAGTGGAGGAGAGTCTGATGTGTTGGGGCAATGAGTTCCAAGTGTGGGTGAAGCACGGGAGAAGTCTTGGAGACGGTTATGTGAGGAGTTGATAAGAGGAGAGCAGAGATTGTGTGAGGGGAGATATTTGGAAATTAGGGCAGAGATGTATGGAGGGGAGAAGTCATGGAGCGCCTTGTAGGTCATGGTTAGTAGCTTGAAGTGAATATATAGCTAGTAAAGTGGAGTTGGGGATATGTGTAGATATATACATACATAGGGACATACTAAAAGGCATGAACAAAAAGAATGAACATTATTACGAAGTAATAAAATGTATGGAGAAGTAAAGAATGTTTCAGGGGCTAAATAAAAGATTGAATAAATAGAATACAAGATAAGTTTATAGTGGAATGAACAATTATATCAGAGAAACAGGTGTCTAGCACTTTACCTGTGCAAGATAAGTGAGGAACGAACAGGATATATAGGAAGTTTAGAGTGAAATGAACACATATTCCACCTAACCAGGTACCTAGCGCTTTACCTGTGAATGTTAGGTGGGAAATAGACACCAGTTTCTATGGAATAGGTGTACATTTCACTCTAATCTGCCTATATATCCTGTTCATTCCCCACTTACCATGCACAGGTAAGGTGCTAGGCACCTGTTTTCATAGAATGTGTTCTTTTCATTCTAAACTTCCCATATGTGCTGTTCATTCCCCACCTATCATGCAAAGGTAACATACTAGGCTCCTGTTTCTATGGAATAGGTGTACATTTCACTCTAAACTGCCTATATATCCTTTTCATTCCCCACCTATCATGCACAGGTAAAGTGCTAGGCACCTGTTTCCTAGGAATGTGTGTTCATTTCACTCTAAACTGCCTATATATTCTGTTCATTCCCCACCTATCATGCACAGGTAAAGTGCTAGGCACCTGTTTAGGTGGAATATGAGTCCATTTCACTCTAAGCGGCCTATATCCTGTTCATTCCCCACCTATCATGCACAGGGAAAGTGCTTGGCACCTGTTTAGGTGGAATACAGTATGTGTTAATTTCACTCTAAACTGCCTATATATCCTGTTCATACCCCACCTATCATACACAGGCAACATGCTAAGCACCTGTTTAGGTGGAATATGAGTCCAATTCACTCTAAGCGGCCTATATATCATGTTCTTTCCCCACCTATCATGCACAGGTAAAGTGCTAGGCACCTGTTTCTATGGAATATGTGTTCATTTCACTCTAAACTGCCTATATATCCTGTTCATTCCCCACCTATCATGCACAGGTAAAGTGGTAGGCACCTGTTTCTATGGAATATGTGTACATTTCACTCTAAACTGCCTATATATCCTGTTCATAACCCACCTATCATGCACAGGTAAAGTGCTAGGCACCTGTTTCTTTGGAATATGTGTTCATTTCACTCTAAACTGCCTATATATCATGTTCATTGTCCACCTCTCATGCACAGGAAAAGTGCAAGGCACTTGTTTAGGTGGAATATGTGTTCATTTCACTCTATACTGCCTATATATCCTGTTCATTCCCCACCTATCATGCACAGGTAAAGTGCTAGGCACCTGTTTCTATGGAATGTTTTCATTTTAATATAAACTCATCTTATATTCTATTTATTCAATTGTTATTTAGCCCTTAAAACCTTCTTTACCTCTCCTTAGCTCTTTATTACTTAGTAATAATGTTCATTCTTTTTCTTCATGCCTTTTAGTATGACCCACATACATATATAATACTTAGCAACTTAGGAAAGTGGGAGGCTCGAAGGTGTGTGTCGAGGCAAAAAAAGTAAAAATTGCATGACCACGCCCCCTTAAAAACAGCCACACCTACGCCACCCACCTGTTGTATGACTCTGGATGAAAGCTAAATTAGCGTTTTGGTGTTACCCAGCTTTCCTGGACTGTTGGAGGCCTATTTGGTAGCCGAGAAAGGTGGGAGATACCGCCGAACTGTGCCTACACACAAACCATTACATTACAATCAATATTTCCACCATACAGTGGTAGATACCAATGTACACAGGCTCTGAAGACGTTTAAGTGATTACAGCGCAGTAACATTTAGGGACTCACCAGAGACGTCTCCTGTGACTGGAATTGTTATCTTTCCCTTTTCTTCTCCATCCTGTCCCCCCCCCCCCCCATTTTCCATAACCAGCCAAGGTAAAACTGACCACTGCAGCCTGATACTGTCAAAATGGGAAGAACCATGGATACTGGTCCCTTCCCATTCAAAAAAATACCAGCCTACAGCTGCTGCAGAATCGGACCATCACATCAGAGGGTCTGCTTCTGACGGTTACCAGGCTCTTCCCAGTACACCTGGTGCGTTGGGTATTGGGGTAATAGTGACACAGGGTTAGTGTCAGCCTTCAGCAACAAGAAACACCACTGGCTGACCCCAAGCAATAGTAATGCTGTCAGACACCTCCACTACTATCACTGGAATTATATAAAAAAAAAAACACAAATTGCACAAAAAAACTTATTTAAATAAACACTCCCCGACACCAGCCCTTTTTAACCATTTTATTTGAAAAAAATAGATCCAAGATTGATCCGACGTAGTCCAAATGGGAACCTGTAAATAAACAAACATTGCACTCATACATATGGGCGGGATACTCTATTCAGCATCCAGGAAAGCTGGGAGACACCCATCACCCACAGGTAACATCCAGCTTATCATGAGAGGATTACTGGGTGCCACCTTTGGGGGATGGAGTGTCACCCAGCATTCCTGGATGCTGAATAGGCTATTGCCATAGGCAATCACCAGAGTCTGTCCCCTGTGGCCTGACTCCTGCCCTCTACAGCCGCCAAAGACAGACCGCATGGGGCGGGAGACAAGGGACAGGAGACAAAGGGGCAACTCCTGCCCCCTGTGATCTGTATCCAGCCCCCCTGCAGCCGCCAAAGACAGACCACAGAGGGCAGGAGACAGGGAGCAGAGAGCAACTTCTTCCCCTTCTGGCCTGTCTCCTGTCCACTGAGACCGCCAGAGACAGACCACAGGAGACAAGAGCAAGGGGCAAAAGATAAGTGGGCAACTCCTACCCCCTTACACTTTCAAACACACACACCCCTCCCACACACACACTGCAATACACACACATAGCCCTCTCCCATAGACTCAAGCACACACTGAAATATACACCCCTTGCACGCACACTGAACTACAAACACACCCCTTGCACGCACACTGAATTACAAACACACACCCCTCGCACGCACACTGAAAAACAAACACACACACCACGCACGCACACTGAAATAAAAACACACACCCCCTCCCACTCACACTGAAAGACATACACACACCCCTAGCACGCAAACTGAACTACAAACACACACCCCTCTCACTCACACTGAAATACAAACACACCCCTCGCACGCACACTGAACTACAAACACACACCCCTCGCACGCACACTGAACTACAAACACCCCCCCCTCGCACGCACACAGAACTACAAACACCCCCCCCTCGCACGCACACTGAATTACAAACACCCACCCCTATCACGCACACTGAACTACAAACACACACCCCTCGCACGCACACTGAACTACAAACACACACCCCTCGCACGCACACTGAACTACAAACACACACCCCTCGCACGCACACTGAACTACAAACACACACCACCTCGCCCGCACCCTGAACTACAAACACACACCCCTCGCACGCACACTGAACTAAAAACACACACCCCTCGCACGCACACTGAAATACACACACACCCCTCGCACGCACACTGAAATACTGTATATATCTGTATATATATATATCTAGTATAGTGGAGCCGGGCTCTGTATATAGTATAGTGGAGCCGGGACCTGTGTGTATATGTGTGTGTGTGTGTATATATATATATACACAAATATATATATATATATATATATAGTATAGTGGAGCCGGGATCTGTATATAGTATAGTGGAGCCGGGACCTGTATATATATATATATTATAGTGGAGCCGGGATCTGTATATATATATATATAGTATAGTGGAGCCGGGATCTGTGTGTATATATATATATATATATATATATATATATCTGTGTGTATATATGTTGTGTGTATATATATATATATATATATATATACACCGTGTTTCCCCGATAGTAAGATGTAGCGGGGAGTTTAGGGAGGTCGACTAATGTAAGACGTACCCCTAAAGTAAGACGTAGTAACTGTACGTTGTCTGCGCTCAGGCGCTGCGCTGGCCCGGGCACTGTCCGCGATTCCTTCACCTATATGCGACTCCTCCGGAGCGCATATAGGTGAAGGGATACCACTGCGGGGCACAGAGCGAGCGCTCCGTGCTCCGCAGTGGCCTCCGGGCGGCCGCAGACTCGCGGCTGTCCGGAGCCCCCGGCACAGGCAGTGTGTCATCACGCTGCGTGCGCGGCCTGATGATGTCACCCGCCTGTGCCGGCAAGAAGATAGAGCAGAGCCGAGAGCGCGGGAGACGGAGCAGCGGGGATCCAGGTAAGTGATTGTTTGTTTTTTTTATTTTAATATTATTGCCTATACCCTGCCTACAGCCGGCCCTATACCCTGCCTACAGCCGGCCCTATACCCTGCCTACAGCCGGCCCTATACCCTGCCTACAGCCGGCCCTATACCCTGCCTACAGCCGGCCCTATACCCTGCCTACAGCCGGCCCTATACCCTGCCTACAGCCGGCCCTATACCCTGCCTACAGCCGGCCCTATACCCTGCCTATGGGGCCATATACCCTGCCTACAGCCGGCCCTATACCCTGCCTATGGGGCCATATACCTGCCAATATAAGACATACCCCGAAAGTAAGACATAGTGGGACTTTTGGGGGTAAAAAGAATGTAAGACGCTGTCTTACTTTCGCGGAAACACAGTAGTATAGTGGAGCCGGGACCTGTATATATATATATATATATCTAGCATAGTGGAGCCGGGATCTGTATGTATGTAGTAATATATATATATAAATATATATATATATAGTATAGTGGAGCCGGGACCTGTATGTAGTGTGTTTATATATATATATATATATATATATATATATATATATATATATAGTATAGTATAGTGGAGCCGGGACCTGTATATATATAGTATAGTGGAGCTGGGACCTGTGTGTATGTATATATATATATATATAGTATAGTATAGTGGAGCCGGGATCTGTATATGTGTGTATATACATATATATAGTATAGTGGAGTCGGGATCTGTATACATATATATAATCTCTCTAGTATAGTGGAGCCAGGAACTGTATATACAGGCAGTCCCCGACTTTTGTCGTTTCGACATACGTCTGTCCCCTAGTTACGAACGGGGACTATCGGAATGATGCAAGCCTGACACTGACAGGGACACTTCACATGTACGCGACTCCTCTGGGAGTCGTGTATAGCTGAATCCCGAGTACCTGACAGCGTCCGGGCGCTGCTGTGTCCCGTGCGCTGTCAGCGATATGTGCAGCTGTATGCGACTCCTGGAAGAGCATACAGCTTATTCTCTGGTCCCCGTCGGTTTCCGGGCACTGCTATGGCCCGGGCACCGGCAGGGATCGCTGTGGCTGTATGCGACTCCTCTTTCATGAGTTATGTACAAGTTTCTCTTTGTTTGCAGCCATTGACATGTTGCAGAGGTTAACACGTGAGGAGCGGATAGAAATTGTGTTGATGTCTGGTGAATGCAGTACCCGGGTCATTGCAGAAGATTTCGATGCCAGACACCTTATGAGACCACCCATCTCCCATGCTACAGTTAGCAAACTGCTCGTCAAATTTCGTAAAACAGGTTCAGTGTTGGATTTGTGTTTCTTCATCACAAATGAAGAAACCTCAGTGGCTGTCCTAGCTTCATTCAGCAAGAGCCCACAGCGTAGCACTTGCCGCATGTCACTGGATAGTGGCATCAGTCGATTTTAGCTATTCATAACTGGCCCCCTTCCAAAATCCAGCTGCTGCAGCATCTCAGTGAGTATGACCCAGATCAATGCACTGAATATGCAGAATGGGCAAAACAAAAATTGCAACAGGACCCTCAGTTTACACAAGAACAAAAATTGATTGTGTGGTTTATGGAGTACAAAGATAGTGTGGCCATTGGTCATCAATGGAAACCTCAATGCCATTGCATATCTGAAATTGCTACATGATGATGTGTTGCCCTCTTTATGCACTGAAGGTGGCACATTCCCCGAGTTTTTCCAGCAAGATGGTGCACCCCCACATTATGGGTATCAGGTCCGAGCATTCTCACATGAACAGTTTCCTGGAGAGTGGATCGGTCGTTGTGGGCCAGTTGAATGGTCACCAAGGTCTCCCGATCTGACCCCCTTAGACTTTTATCTGTGAGGTCATCTGAAGGTAATTGTCAATGCTGTGAAGATACGAGATGTGCAGCATCTGAAACAACGGACACTGGAAGCCTGTGCTGGCATTTCTTCTGCGGTGTTGCTATCAGTGTCAAGAGTGGGAGAAGAGGGTTGCATTGACAATCCAGCACAAGGGGCAGCACTTTGAACACATTTTGTAAGTGGTCACAAAATTGTAATAACTCATGAAAGAATAAAGTTGTGTTAAAACCAAGCACAATATTGTTTTCTTGTGAAATTTAAGTTTCATGTGTTACATGACTCTCTTCCCATTGGAAAAAAGAAAGTTGGATTCAAAATGGCTGCCATGGTCAACTCCCATTTTGAAAAGTTTTCCCCCTCTCCTATACTAATTTGCCACAAACAGGAAGTTGATATCATCAACAATTCACATTTTATTTAGGTGTATCCATATAAATGGCCGTGTGTGTGTGTCTGTGTCTGTGTGTGTCTCGTATCGTATAGTGGAGCCGGGATCTGTATATATAAATCTAGTATAGTGGAGCCGGGATCTGTATATATAAATCTAGTATAGTGGAGCCGGGATATAGATAGATGAGATATATATCTATCTATCTATCTATCTATCTATCTAGTATAGTGGAGCGGGCCGGGATCTGTGTATAGACTTTTTCCTATTTTGTGTTTCTTATGGCTTATTAGCTGTAGGGTTATTCACCGGTAGGTGGGGTCGCCCCTTTTGGGGTGGATGCTCTTCCTTGAGTAGAGTAAGTTTAGTATACTTCTTTTCTATTTGGATGACTTGAATAACATTCAGTATAAGATCCTCTGATCTTTTTGGTGGTGGTCTTCAGAACCGTGAGTGTATCACTAAAAAATACATTATTAATTATATAGTAACTACTCTAAGAATTATATATCATAGTTTTTTACTCCTCCTTAGGTGATTATTGTTGTTTGCTACATTTTTGAGATATTATTGTCTAGTTATATATTTTTAATGCATATCAAAGTATTGTATATTTTACTGGGAAAAAGTTTAGTTCTGTGAGTCGATTTAAAGTTCCTGGATTATACAGTTAGGGCCAGAAATATTTGGACAGTGACACAAGTTTTGCGAGTTGGGCTCTGCATGCCACCACATTGGATTTGAAATGAAACCTCTACAACAGAATTCAAGTACAGATTGTAACGTTTAATTTGATGGGTTAAACAAAAATATCTGATCGAAAATGTAGGAATTGTACACATTTCTTTACAAACACTCCCCATTTTAGGAGCTCAAAAGTAATTGGACAAATAAACATAACCCAACCAAAATATTTTTAGTTTCAATATTTTGTGGCGAATCCTTTGGAGGCAATCACTGCCTTAAGTCTTGAACCCATGGACATCTCCAAACGCTGGTTTTCCTCCTTCTTAATGCTTTGCCAGGCCTTTACAGCCGCAGCCTTCAGGTCTTGCTTGTTTGTGGGTCTTTCCGTCTTAAGTCTGGATTTGAGCAAGTTGAAATGCATGCTCAATTGGGTTGAGATCTGGTGATTGACTTGGCCATTGCAGAATGTTCCACTTTTTGGCACTCATGAACTCCTGGTAGCTTTGGCTGTATGCTTGGGGTCATTGTCCATCTGTACTATGAGCGCCGTCCGATCACTTTGCAGCATTTGGCTGAATCTGGGCTGAAAGTATATCCGGTACACTTCAAAATTCATCCGGCTACTCTTGTCTGCTGTTATTCATCAATAAACACAAGTGACCCAGTGCCATTATAAAGCCATGCATGCCCATGCCATCACGTTGCCTCCACCATGTTTTACTGAGGATTTGGTGTCCCTTGGATCATGTGGTCGTTCCCATTCTTCTCCAAACTTTTTCTTCCCATCATTCTGGTACAGGTTGATCTTTGTTTCATCTGTCCATAGAATACTTTTCCAGAACTGAGCTGGCTTCTTGAGGTGTTTTTCGGCAAATTTAACTCTGGCCTGTCTATTTTTGGCATTGATGAATGGTTTGCATCTAGATGTGAACCCTTTGTATTTATTTCCATGGAGTCTTCTCTTTAACTGTTGACTTAGAGACAGATACACCTACTTCACTGAGAGTGTTCTGGACTTCAGTTGATGTTGTGAACGGGTTCTTCTTCACCAAAGAAACTATGCGGCGATCATCCACCACTGTTGTCATCCGTGGATGCCCAGGCCTTTTGGAGTTTCCAAGCTCACCAGTCAATTCCTTTTTTCTCAGAATGTACCCGACTGTTGATTTTGCTATTCCAAGCATCTCTGCTATCTCTCTGATGGATTTGTTCTTTTTTTTCAGCCTCAGGATGGTCTGCTTCACATCAATTGAGAGTTCCTTTGACCGCATGTTGTCTGGTTACAGCAACAGCTTCCAAATGCAAAACCACACACCTGGAATCAACCCCAGACCTTTTAACTGCTTCATTGATAACAGGTTAACGAGGGAGACGCCTTCAGAGTTAATTGCAGCCCTTAGAGGCCATTGTCCAATTACTTTTGGTCCCTTAAAAAAGAGGAGGCAATGCATTACATAGCTATGATTCCTAAACCCTTTCTCCCATTTGGATGTGGAAACTCTCATATTGCAGCTGGGAGTGTGCACTTTCAGCCATATTATATATATACTTGTAGTTCTGAACATGGTTTTGGAAAACAGCTAAAATAACAAAACTGGTATCACTGTCCAAATATTTCTGGCCCTAACTGTATATTTGGTCTTTTGTGAGACAATATATATACACTACCGTTCAAAAGTTTGGGGTCACCCAGACAATTTTGTGTTTTCCCTGATACTTTTATTTATCAAGTGAGTTGCAGAATGAATAGAAATCTCGTCCAGACATTGACAAGGTTAGAAATAAAGATTTTTATTTGAAATAATAATTTTCTACTCCAAACTTTGCTTTCGTTGCTCCCTATGCAGCAATTCCGGCATTGCAGAGCTTTGGCTTCTAGCCGTTAATTTGCTGAGGTAATCTGGAGAAATTTCTTCCCATGCTTCCAGAAGACCCTCTCACAAGTTGGATTGGCTTGATGGGCACTTTTTGCGTACCCTACGGTCAAGCTGCTCCCACAACAGCTCAATGCGGTTGAGATCTGGTGACTGCGCTGGCCACTCCATTATAGATAGAATACTAGCTGCCTGCTTCTTCCCTAAATAGTTCTTGCATAATTTGGAGGTGTGCTTTGGCTCATTGTCCTGTTGCAGGATGAAAATGGCTCCAATCAAGCGCTGTCCACAGGGTAGAGCATGGCGTTGCAAAATGGAGTGATAGCCTTCCTTATTCAAAATCCATTTTACCTTGTACAAATCTCCCACTTTACCAGCACCAAAGCAACCGCAGACCATCACATGACCTCTACCAGCACCAAAGCCACCCCAGACCATCACATGACCTCCACCAGCACCAAAGCAACCCCACATCACCTCCACCATGCTTGACAGATGGCGTCAGGCTCTCTTCCAGCATCTTTCCAGTTGTTCTGCGTCTCACAAATGTTCTTCTGTGTGATCCAAACACCTCAAACTTCAATTCGTCTGTCCATAACACTTTTTTCCAATCTTCCTCTGTCCAATGTCTGTATTCTTTAGCCCATATTCATCTTTTCCTTTTATTACCCAGTCTCTGATGTGGCTTTTTCTTTGTCACTCTGCCCTGAAGGCCAGCATCCCGGAGTCGCCTCTTCACTGTAGACGTTGACACTGGCGTTTTGCCGGTAATATTTAATGAAGCTGCCAGTTGAGGACCTGTGAGGTGTGGATTTTTAAAAGTAGAAAGTCTAATGTACTTGTCTTGTTGCTCAGTTGTGCAGCGGGGCCTCCCACTTCTCTTTCTACTCTGGATAGAGCCTGTTTGTGCTCTCCTCTGAAGGGAGCAGTACACACCGTTGTAGGAAATCTTCAGTTTCTTGGCAATTTCTCGCATGGAATGGCCTTCATCTCTCAGCACAAGAATAGACTGTCGAGTTTCACATGAAAGTTCTCTTTTTCTGGCCATTTTGCGAGTTTAATCGAACCAACAAATGCAATGCTCCAGATTCTCAACTAGCTCAAAGGAAGGTCCATTTTATAGCTTCTCTAATCGGCAAAACTAACCTCGAGTGGGGTGGGGTGCGACCTTGGAGACCAGCGACAGGATCTTGCTTGTCTGGACCATTCATGAGGTGGTTTGCCGCTCTAAATAGTTAATTCTATTCCGCGGTGTAGTCCGAGTTCTTGCCTGCACACAAGGAGTTAGCAGAATTTATTATATTTACATACGCACTAATTTCCTTTCCTCCCGATCATGTCCGCCTCTGCTGTTTCCTGTCTTAAGTGCCTACAGGACCCTGATTCACTGTGTTGTAGCTGCCAGTTAGACCATTAGAGGACAAACCTCAGCGGTTTTGTCAAGCAAGCCTATTTTGCATATTTTAAAATAAAACTTGGTGATCAAGTTAAGCCTTGGCCCCTCACAAGGTGTGCAAGCTGTGTGTCGAGGCTTTACATAGTTGGGTTAAGGGAACACATGATTGTTTGTTGGATATAACAATAAAAAGAACTGAAAAATAGAGTATCAGTGCCTCATTCAGTTGAAATCCCAGCTCCGAAGCTCTGCACTACAGATCAGGTCTCCTGCTCTCGTGTCAGTGCAATGAGAAGAGCTGTGAATTCGAAGCTGAGCTAATCACTGTTATAGAACCACCCTCAGCTTGACCAGGAAGAGATGGGATGCATGAATCTAAAATTCATGCATCCCATCTCTTCCTGGTCAAGCTGAGGGTGGGTTCTATAGCACTGCGGGTGGTTCTGTGAAAAAGCATGGTGAGATAACCCCTTCAATAGGTGTTTGGTAGCACTTTGCTACATTTTGCACAGTTTGAAAATAGCTGGAAATTCAGGTAATTTTCTTTATCTTCCTTTTTATATATTTTTTTTTATTTATTTTAGAGACAATAATAATCTTTATATAGCGCCAACATATTCCGCAGCCCTTTACAATTTGGATGGTGTAGGTACAGACAAAAAGACAGATATTACACAATGAAAAGCTACTTACAGATGAGACACAAGGTGTGAGGGCCCTGCTCGCACGAGCTTACACTCTATTAGGGTAGGATGTAGGGACAACGGAAGGGCTTCTTTGCCTCTTAAAAAGTCCACGTGATGGAGAAAAACTGGACTCCTTTTTGGTCTCAGATGCTAAAAGTTAGTTGAAAATAAGTGTCGGATCTAACTCAATGAAAATTGTGTTCCCGAGGCCAATTCAAATTTTTGGAAAACCTTTTTTCCAATAATTTTTTACATTTGTTCTATTATAGCAAAATATCTAGAAAAGGAATTTTTATTTTTCTGATCTTTAATCAAAGGACTTTTTTCAGGGCTCTGCAGCAAAGGAAACAAATTATGGTTTGAAATTGGCTGCAAACCATTTCTATAGATGTTTCAACTTGCATTACAACCTCCTGCAGGGCAAGATTTGGAGGGTTTTTTTTCTCTTTGGGACTGAGGACTTTTCTATCCTAATGGCAAGAACAAGGCAATTAGCCAACGAAGACAGACAATTCTAACCCTTAAAAGTGCAGGTAACTCCTACAGCGAAATTGCCAAGAAAGCCAAGGTGTCGGTCAACACAGTCTCCTACACCATCAAAAGGCACTTGGGAGACTGGAGATACCTCTGCCAGGAAGCGGTCCGGCCGACCTAAGGCCACTACACAATTGGAGGACAAGTTTTTGAGGGTCAAGTTTCCGCAATCTGTGGCTCACGGTTCAGAATCTTCAAGCGCAGCTTAACGTGGCCCAAAAAAATTTAATCTCAACCATAAAGAGGAGACTTCGAGCTTCGAGATTCATCAGGTCAAGAATTGGAAAGAAAACTGCTGCTAAAGATGCTAAGTAAAGAAAGACTTGCTTGGGCCAAGCAGCTGCTCCAGTAGATTCCTGATGTGTAGAAGGTGGTCTTAAAAGGGTTGTCTCACTACAAGGATCGCTGCTTTTTATGTTAAAGATCTTGCAAAAACAAGTCGCTTTTCAATATGTGTTTATGAACAGTGTCCTACCTATTCCTAGATATCCCCTCTTGTATGGGCTGCATCAGCTCCTCAGGTCGCTATAGCTACAGACCTGTGCGATTTCTCATGATAGGCTGCCAGCACTGGTCGCTATAGCTACAGACCTGTTCATTCTCTCCTGATAGGCTGCCTATGCTAGTCACTATAGCTACAGACCTGTTTGTTCTCTCCTGATAGACTGCCCATGCTGGTCGCTATAGCTACAGACCTGATCAATCTCTCCTGATAGGCTGCCCATGCTGGTCGCTATAGCTACAGACCTGGTGTTCTCCGCAGCTTGTAACTGCAGGACAGTAAAGCTAGGGCAGACGCCCCTGAATTCAAAAAATGAAACTGAGAAAACAGGACTGAGGTAAGAGGAATCACTGTAGCGAGACAACCCCTTTAAGGACCCCAAAAAAAACCAGAATGTACTCTTTGTTCCCTCACCCAGGG
>JAODAL010053296.1:0-25393 GCA_025379985.1 Phyllomedusa bahiana | reverse complement strand
GCGCGCGTCCTGTTTTAAAGGCCGCCGCCGCGCTCTTTCCCGGGGATTTAAAGGGCCAGCGCCCTGATTATTGGCTAATTGCCAGGCGCTTCCCCTACTTAAGGATACGTCCCACTATCACTCCTTGCTGGATCTATGATGCCCTGTGCCCTAGTGAAAGCGTTCCAAAGCATACTCTCGCCTTACCGTGTACCAGACCCCTCGCTACGTTTCTCAACTCCGAACCTCTGCCGCCTGCCCTGACCTTCCTGCCTGTCTACGACCACGAACCTCTGCCGCCTGCCCTGACCTTCTGCCTGCCCACGACTACGATTCTCGGACTACGATTCTGTACCACGCTGCACCTCGGCTGCCACCGCAAGCAAGTCACGTCAGGGGGGACGACCTGGTAGCCTCACGCCGCAGCAAGTCCATCCCGCTTTGCGGCGGGCTCTGGTGAAAACCGGGGGCTACTTAGATTCCGTTCCCTGGCGTGGCTTAGCTATCATCGCTTGCGGTGGTCCAGTGGATCCACTACCCAGCCGTTACAACTACTGAATTAGTGTATCTAAAAAGAATGCAACCCAGGGCAGACAACCCTCCCTTTTAGCTGTTACTTATCTCCAGATATCTCAGTTTCATTACAAATAGTAGTCAATGACAGTCATTGCTCTATTGTTCTCTCCACAGGGATATATACAATTAGACAACAGCAGAAGCCATACATGAAAGGGATAAAGGGTAATCTATTTCTGCACTGGTTAGGGCGGATTTCTTCACACTTATCAGGTTATTGCTAATAATATTTACACTTCTAAGAGCAGAAAGAAGGATCACCCAGCAATCCTCTCACTGCTGTGCTATCAGAGCTCACAGAAGGGAAGTCAGAGAGAATAATGTACATAGGAGAGCATTAAAAAATTATATAAAAAAACTCACCCAATTAAAGAAAAAATTCCATATTGTAGTTGCATATTGCATATCAATATGTGAAAGAAAAATGTTGATGGTAGTGTCCTTTAAGAGCCAGTTTGTGTAGGACATGACGAGAACTGATGCTCTGTCAGATACGATCATTTCTAAAAGTACAGACTTTATTGGGACTGTCTTTGTTAGTGAAATATTTGGTAACGGTGACTAAAATGTAATTTTAGTCACTTCTTCGGTCTCTGACGTCCCTGCTGTGGACACCTTGGTTCGTGACCTGGAGGCCGTCTGGAACAGCACTCGGCGTTCTCTGCATCAGCCCTCCACCCAGATGAAGCTATGAGCGGATAAGTACAGGAGGCCTCCCCCTTCGTTCACCCCCGGGGATAAGGTCTGGCTATCCTCCAAATTTATCCGCCTCAAGATTCCATCTTACAAACTGGGTCCCCGCTACCTCGGTCCTTTCGTGGTCCTGAAGAAAATCAACCCAGTGGCCTACAAGCTCCGGCTTCCCCCCTCGATGCGGATCCCGAACTCCTTCCACGTTTCCCTGCTTAAACCATTTATCTTGAAGAGGTATTCTCGGAGCTTGTCACCTCCCGCTCCAGTGGCCGACACCTCTGATGTCTTCACTGTAAAGGAAATCTAGGCCATGAAGACGATCAGGGGGAAACGTCATTTCCTTATTGATTGGAAGGGGTTCGGGCCTGAAGAAAGATCATGGGAGCCGAAGGAAAACATTATGGACCGTGGGTTGCTTAGGAGGTTT
This sequence comes from Phyllomedusa bahiana, assembly GCA_025379985.1. NCBI lineage: Eukaryota > Metazoa > Chordata > Amphibia > Anura > Hylidae > Phyllomedusa > Phyllomedusa bahiana. The sequence continues at coordinate 23,718 of JAODAL010053296.1, read as the reverse complement.
CTTCAGGCCAGAGGGAGGGGGAGACCAAAGGGGGGGGGGTACTGTCATGAGCAGCGCCACAGCCCGTGGTCCGGGCTGCGGGCACGCTACTGTCCCTACTGTCCCTGTTGCGTCTGGGGTGGGTGGCTCCCTCGGGCGCTGTCATTTACCTGACCATGCTCCTGCTCTGTCTCAGCCGTCTGCCGGCCAGTGCGCGCGTCCCCGCCCCCTAGGGCGCGCGTGCTGGCTCTGTTAAATTTAAAGGGCCAGCGCGGCGGTAATTGGTGTTGCCGGCTGCTGACCCTATATAATGGCTCCACCTCTTCCTTGACCTCGCCGATTCCATAGTGCCCATACATATGCGAGGAAGCCTTTTGTCACTCCGTTTCATCTCTTCTGTGTACCTGTTCCGCTTACGCCCGTCTAACGACCACGAACCTTCGCTGCCTGCCCTGACCTTCTGGCCCCGACTACGAGTTTGCCTGCCGATTCTGTACCGCGTTGTGCCTTGGCCGCCTCCGCAAGCAAGTCACATCAGGGGTAGCGACCTGGTGGAATCCTGCCGCGGCAAGTCCATGCCACTTTGCGGCGGGCACTGCTGAAAACCGGGACCCACTTAGACTCCCCACCCTGGAGAGGTGTCTACCACCTCTGGCAGCAGTCCAGGGGATCCACTGCCCCAGCCCGTTACAATATTGTCATGAATTAAAAGAGACATGGACTTGCAGGACGAGAACACAATATTACTGCTGTACCAAACATTAGTATACTCCATTAAGAATATGCAGTTCAGTTCTGGCCACTATTTCATCAAACTTTTATGAGTTAGGAAATCTTTTTTATAAAGATATTTTAAAAGGACTAAATTTATAACATCTTAAGAAGAAACATCTAAATAACCATATAAATGGCCCATACAATGAATGGCAAAAACTGGTTCTATGCAAAATCCTTTTAAAAGATAATGGTTTTAGGATATCAAAAAAATAGAATGGAGGCAGCACCTCAAAAAAAACAAGGTTTATTCCACCCAAAGAAACAGCAACGTTTCGGCTCTGAACAGAGCCTTTTTCCAAACAGTGACTAGTGAAACATTATACAGTGCATAGTGACATCATCAATTAATCATACAATCATTCAATCAGAAGTGTAAACAATATAATATTTTACAATCAAAATCACACGATGCATAGTGAAAAATAGTGTTACATAGTAAAGTGTCATAAAATAGTGTTTGCAATCAAATACACAATGTTCAGATTCATATATATAGTATTTGATTGCAAACACTATTTGATGACACTTTACTATGTAACACTATTTTTCACTATGCATTGTGTGATTTTGATTGTAAAATATATTGTTTACACTTCTGATTGAATGATTGTATGATTAATTGATGATGTCACTATGCACTACATAATGTTTCACCAGTCACTGTTTGTTCAGCTTGAAAAAGACTCTGTTCAGAGCCGAAACGTTGCAGTTTCTTTGGGTGGAATAAACCTTGTTTTTTTTTTAAGTGCTGCCTCCATTCTATTTTTTTGATATTCATACTAGACCCTGATCCTGGTCTTGGGGCGCGCACTCATATTGTGTTCTACATTTTGATGCTGTTGAAATACTTCTTTTTTTCAAATGGTTTTAGGATAAGCAGAAAGTTCAGTTTCCAGAGTCAACAAGACTTCTTGACATAAGAATTGTGAATCTTTTACTTGGTGCCTTTATGTCTTTTTTGTATCTTCCATTGAATCAATAGGCGGATACAAATTTCTAAAGTTTACCCATACTGCTCTCTTTCACCGATTTCCTCTTCCATTCCTTGGTTGAACTTTATGCTAATAATAATTCTATGCATCAGGAGCCAGCTGTGATGTACAGCGGGGTTTCCTATGCAACGGCTAGGATGAGCACGTCTAGATGCCGAGGTTGGGGCATCTAGGTGACTAACAGGGCTCCTTTTGGCACTCCTGCAACATGATAGTGAAGTGCTAATGGTTCCCCTGCATGGCCTTCTGGTCTTCCATGCATAAAGCCTACTAGGCCCTGCTACAGATAAGGTCTAATTGCTTGCCTGCCAAAGGCATAAAACCTAGCAATAAAGTTATATATTGATATGTATTGTATTGCATAGTGTAGGCCCATAATGGAAAAAAAGAAAAAATGATTGCTGCCTGTTTGCCAACTAAAAAGGCTGTTTAGAAAATAAATAAAAATATAAAAAAATACACATAATTGGCATTGCTGCGTCTGTAACACTCCAATCTATTAAACTGTCATGTTATTTAATGCATATGGTTAACACTTCAAGAATAAATAAAAATCCATGCAAGCATTTTTTTATTCCTCCAGCCCTACGAAAACACAGAAAAAAATGTATGCATCCCATAATAAAACCATCAATTTATCCTGCAAATAAAAAGCCCTTACACAGCTCTATCAGCAAGAAAATAAGTTATGGCTCTAAGAATATTGTGACATAAAAAATGTGCTTTTTTAACCCCTTACCGACATTGGATGTATGCATATGTCTTAGCGGGAAGTGCATTCCCGCAAATGGACGTATGCATACGTCCTGGTGCTCGTGCGGGCTTACAAGCGAGCCCCACACGATCGCGACATGGGACCAGCGGTAAATTATTGCTGGTCTCCTGCCGCATCACCCACGGCTGGAGTGAGCTCCGGCCGCAAGCGTTTATCCCCTTAGCTCCGGCGACCAATTAAGATCGTCGGAGCTAAGTTGCAGGCAGGAGGAGTGAGCTCCTGCTGCCGCACCACAGTGCAGCAGCGATTTCCTACCAGATGACCGGGGTAAGTGAAAGTCACTTCCCGACTCGTCTGTGATGTCACGATGCCCACAATGCATTGTGGGCATTGTAAGTCACCATGGCAACCAGTACACAGCAGCAAACCTGTGTACTGGCCTGCCTTGTAACAGCAATCTGAAGACTGCTGTTACAAATCCCCTCTGAGGAAAAGTGAAAAAAATTGAAAAAGCAAAAAAAAGTGAAAAAAATTAAACACAAACATGAAAAATAAAATAAAAACACATATATAAAATAAATAATAATAATAATAATAATAATAATAATAATAATATACCACACTTTTCCCCTATACAAATGCCAATCACCACAAAAAAGATCAAAAATAAATAAAGTACCCATATTTGGTATCGCCGCGTACGTAACAACTTGCTCTAAAAAACGTGTCATATTAATTAACCCGTACAGTGAATGCTGTTAAAAAAGAACAAAAATAATCAAAGAATTGCGATTTTTGTTCATCCCCCGGCACATAAAATGGAATAAAAAACAATCAAAAACTCATATAAATGCCAAAGTTGTACCAATTAAAACATCAGTTCATCCCACAAAACAAAAGTCCTTACACGTCTCTGTATACAGAAAAATTATGGCTGTCAGAAGAGTTATGGCTGTCAGAAGATAGCGATGCATAAATATTGTTTTACACAATAAAAACACTTTTTTGCTTCAACATAAAAAAACTATATAAATTGGGTTTCACCGTAATTGTATCGGCCCACAGAATAAAACTAACATGTCACGGATACTGCACAATGAGCGCTATTAAAAATAAAAATAAAAAACACTACTAGGATTTCAGTATTTTCTTCACCCTGCTTTCCAAAAAATGGATTTAAAACTGATCAAAAAGTCTTGTCCTCCAAAAAATGATACCAATAAAAACGTCAACTCATCCTGCAAAAAGCAAGCCCCTACACAGCTTCGTACACAGAAAAATAAAAAAGTTATGGCGATGCAAAAACGTGTTTTCCTTTTTGTGTAAAAGCAGTAAAACATAAAAAAAATATAAAAATTGGGTATCACTGTAATCGTAACAACCTGCTGAGTAGATCTAGCATGTCATTTTATACTGCACGGTGACCGCTGTAAAAAATAAAAATTAAAAACACTACCGGGAATGCTGTATTTTGTTTAAAATGCCTCACAAAAACCTTAATAAAAAGTGATCAAAGTGTCAAATGCACCCCATAATGGTACTAATAAAAATGTCAACTCATCCTGCAAAAAACAAGCCCATAATCAGCTCCGTACACAGAAAAATTAAAAAGTTATGGACAACATAGAAACACAATTTTTTATAGACCTATTTCTATTGTGTAAAAGTAATAAAACATAAAAAAACTGTATAAAATTTATATCACTGAAATTATACCGACCCCCACTAGTACCTGTTCTGGTACTTTGAGGGCTTTGCAATGCGACATGGCCCCACCAAAATCTGCGTTCCAAAAGCCAAATAGCACTCCCTCCCTGGCATGCCCTGCCATGCGCCCAAAGAGCAGTTTACACCCACACAAGGTAATTGTGTAACAAAATTTGGGGTGCTTTTTTCCAGGATTCCTTGTAAAAATTAAAAATTTTCAGCTAAAATTGCAGATTGTTGGAATAAAAAAATTGTAAAACACCTGTAGGGTTGATATACTCACTACACGCCTTAATATATTCCTTTAGGGGTGTAATTTCCAATATGGTTTTTTTGGGGGAAGTTTGTTAAGTTTTAGCACCTTAGGGTGTCCGCAAACCTGTAATGGCGCCTAAATAAAATTGTAATGAAAATGAGACCCCAGAGTCCGGTAGGTGCTCCTCATAGTCTGGGGCTTGTGATTGAGTCAAATAGCGCACTAGGGCCAAATATGGGATATCTCTGACAACAGCAGAATCTGGGGAATCAATATTAAGTTGCATTTCCCTGATCACATCTACCATGTTCTTGTGAATAATAGACAAAAATTTAAAATCTGCAAAAATAGTGAAATTTTGAAATTTGCTTTAATTCCTGTGAAATACCTAATGGGTTAATATACTTCCTAAATGCTGTTTTGAATACTTTAAGGGGTTTAGTTTCTTAGATGAAGTCATTTATGGGGGTGTCTAACATGCAGGTCAATCAAAATCACATTAGATCTGGACAGGTCCCTAAAAAAAATGTATATTGCAAATTTTCTTGAAAATTACTACTAAATTTTTAAGCCCCCTAATGTCGTTAAAAAAAAGACATTAAAAAAATGATGCCAACCTACATTAGACATATGGTAGATGCTAGTTATAAACTATTTTGAGTGGAATAACTATCTGTCATACACGCAGAAATTTTTGAAGTTTGAAAATAGTAAGTTTTTCACATTTTTCACAAAACTTTGATATTTTTCACAAATGAACAAGGACTTTTTGGACCAAAATTTCGTACTAACTTAAAGCACAATGTGTCATGAGAAAACAACCTCTGAATCACATGGATAGGTTAAAGTGTCAAAAAAGTTATTCACACATAAAGTGACACATGTCAGACTTCAAAAATAGGGCTCTGTCAGAGAGGCCAAAACTGGCTCCGGCGGTAAGGGGTTAAAAAGTGTTTTGATGTTAAATGAGCATGAAGTTTTCTTTCTTCAGTTGGTATATTTGATTACTTAAAGGGGTTGTCCATTGAAACAGAATTCATCTGAAATGGGGCTTATGCTTACCTAATAATATAGGTCTCATAACCCGCTCTTTTTCACTTCGAGTTCTTGTTTCCGGCTCAGACTTCAAAGTAAGTAAAGAGGAGCAGATCCCTGGGAGCTCCAGAGCAGCAATGGGGGGAGGGGGGGGGGGGTTAAGGTAGGTTTCTTTTTTTCAACAACCCTTTCCCTTGTTTCAAATGAATTTTATTCTGCTGGACAACTTCTTAAAGTAGAAATAATTTTCTGTGTCACGCTACACCGCAGGCATCCGCCATGCCAAGTAGAGAACCTGTTGTTAAACAATAGTGGTCCCCACCCATTGTCCGGTAAGGGGGCCCAAGATGAAGTTTTGCACCAAGTTCCCTGAGCCTTTAGCTATGCCACTGCATAGATAAATAGGTAATGGGATAAAAACACTGAAGAAAACAGGGGTAGGGTTAAAAATAAAATAATAGTTACAGGTCAAGTCATTATCAAACTCCCAGTTTGCACCCTACAATCTCTGGCCCCCACGATCCTTTATCAAGAGCCTGATCTAATGACTTCATTCTGATGCGCTATCTGTAATATACCTATGATTTTGGATGTTATATCATGAAAAGAAATATTATCTCTCATACTTGTTGCCAGGTTATTGTATTCGAGGAAACATTCTCAAAGAGAAAATGTATGTCATAATAAGAAAAGTTGTTTTCATGTGATAAAACTAGTAAATTACTTCTCTAGCGGAAACCAATATGTAGGTGTCCAGATCCAACCCCTTTACAAATGCTCCATGACTAGAAACTGACATGTATATAGCCATCATCTTTACTGAGCGACAGAGTCATTTTCAGCAGAACTCGGTATCAGACATTTACACTCTCTTACGCTCTACAGACACTTCCATACAACTTTACAAGTGTTCCATGTTAATGCTTCTGATCATTCCAATAGACAATGGCACCAGAAATACCAGCTAATATAAGCAGTGTCAGTGCATAAGAAAATGACAGTGATGAGGAATACTGAGAGTTTTACAGTACCTGCTATCCACTTCTCACCAGGCTGCCTCAGGAAAGATATGTTGTCATTAAGAACCAGTATGTTGATGTACTGTCCTTCAATTGGCCGGTATAGAAAATATATCTGTTTTAAGAGTTCTTTGTTCTTCATTGAACTGTACTGTAGCAACAGTAAATAAAGGCCGGCCGCACCTATCTAATCTGTAGCACTAAAGCCATGGATTATTGGAGTGACGCTCTGTGTATTAGTTACACACATACAGACGTTGGGCTATTCAATCACTGTCCACATTCACACAGCTCATAATAAGCTCTCAATAATATTGATAATGGACAGAATCCTGAAATGCTTATAAATGTCATCTGGAGGGAGTGCTGCCTTACTGCAATGTGCATGACTGCACAATATCTACTTTGTTCTCCGCCAGTCGATTATTATTGAAGCTTAAGATGCTCTGGGCAAAGCTGATACTGTGTTATGCTTAATGCCAGGCTTCTTAGAGGTGTGTGACGCAGAGGTTAAGAGAGTGCCGATGGGATGATCCCTGTCATTATGTCTGGTCCATGGCCTGAGGTCAGTGCATAAAACAGGTAAAGGGGGATTTCCGTTTCATCTATCCGACACCCTGTCCTGCTCCGCTCTGGTCGCAGGGAGCAGAGATGTTGCCAGAAATGCATGGCTCTGTCTAGATGTACAGATGTACTTGGAGAACCCATAGAAGCAAATGTAGAGAGCAGTGCATGTGTGGCCACTTTTCTGATAATAGAAGCCAAAGCATGTGCAGAATGAGGTGTAAGAAGGAAAGGATGGGAATACCACTTTTAAGGGTTATTACCATCTTGCAGTGTTATGGTATATCACTGAGGTATGCATGAACATTATGGTTTGTGAAGATCTGACCTATGGGACTGCCTCTGATGCTAAAAATGAAGGGACCAAGATTTTTTTATTCTTTCATCCATAAAGTTGCACTCCCGGGCAGCCATTATACATCATCAGGGCCGGGACAAGGCATATTGGTGCTCTAGGCGAGTACAGCCAATGGTGCCCCCCCTCTCGCTCCCAAAAAAATGGCCCCCCCACACACTAATTCCTCTCGTTCCTGCGCCAGGTCCTGTCACTAATTTTCTGCACATTCCACATAGCTCCTGTCCATCTCCTCCGCAGTCCCTGCACAATGAAAATCAGCGAGGACAAATTTGCATATTCAAAATCCCACACCTCTGTATGACAGTGCAATGCATTACAAATAAGACACCCAATAATCCACCGATAAATGGAGCAAATCTACCAAACGAATGATTGTTACTAAAAACACTACTACAAAACCAAGACCCAAAACTATTACTACTTAAGGATCAAATAATCCTGCCAGACCCTGACCGAACGCGACCACCACATGTGACTATCAGCTGTACACAGGCTCTGAAGATGTATATTACCACCATAAAGTGACCATATAGTGGTAGATACTAGTTGAATGTAGGCTCTGCAGACATATAAGTGATTACACTGCAGTTACATTTAGTAACTCACCGGAGACATCATTTCTGATCAGCGTCGTTCACTTTCCCTTTTCTTCTCCATCCGGTTCACACCTTCATGCTGATTGTTCCCGGCCACGACTCGTCCCTGCGGATTTGGACACAAATATCTTAGAATCCTCACATTTCCAGTAACTCCTTAAATATAGGTATATAAGTCCCCTCAGTTAGACAGGTATATAGATATGCCGTCTCAGTAAGGCAGGTATATGTATATATGTCTCCTCAGTCAGGCAGGTATATAGATATTGTCCCCTTAGACAGGTAGGTATATAAATATAGAGGCACTCAGGCAGGTATATAGCTATAGGGGCTCAGGCAGGTATATAGCTAGGGGCTCAGGCAGGCGTATGGGTGCTCAGGCAGGCGTATGGGGGCCACAGGCAGGCGTATGGGGGCCACAGGCAGGCGTATGGGGGCCACAGGCAGGCGTATGGGGCCACAGGCAGGCTTATGGGGGCCACAGGCAGGAGTATAGGGGCCACAGGCAGGCGTATGGGGCCACAGGCAGGCGTATGGGGGCCACAGGCAGGCATATTGGGGCCACAGGCAGGCTTACAGGGGCCACAGGCAGGTGTATGGGGCCACAGGCAGGCGTATGGGGGCCACGGGCAGGTGTAGGGGCCACGGGCAGGCGGATCGGGGACACAGGCAGGCCTATGGGGGCCACAGGCAGGCTTATGGGGGCCACAGGCAGGCGTATGGGGCCACAGGCAGGCATATGGGGGCCACAGGCAGGCGTATTGGGGCCACAGGCAGGCGTATGGGGGCTCAGGCAGGCGTATGGGGCCACAGGCAGGCGTATGGGGCCACAGGCAGGCGTATGGGGGCTCAGGCAGGCGTATGGGGCCACAGGCAGGTATATAGGGGCTACAGGCAGGCGTATGGGGCCACAGGCAGGCGTATGGGGCCACAGGCAGGCGTATGGGGGCCACAGGCAGGCGTATGGGGCCCCAGGCAGGCGTATGGGGCCACAGGCAGGCGTATGGGGGCCACAGGCAGGCGTATAGGGCCACAGGCAGGCGTATGGGGGCCGCAGGCAGGCGTATGGGGCCACAGGCAGGCGTATGGGGCCACAGGCAGGTATATAGGGGCTACAGGCAGGTGTATGGGGGCCACAGGCAGGCGTATAGGGGCCACAGGCAGGCGTATGAGGCCACAGGCAGGCGTATGGGGGCCACAGGCAGGCGTTTGGGGGCTCAGGCAGGCGTATGGGGGCTCAGGCAGGCGTATGGGGCCACAGGCAGGCGTATGGGGGCCACAGGCAGGCGTATGGGGGCTCAGGCAGGCGTATGGGGCCACAGGCAGGCATATGAGGGCCACAGGCAGGCGTATAGGGGCACTCTCAGGCAGGTAAAAATAATAACATTTATACTTACCTTACCTCTGTCCCAGCCGCGCGCTCCTCTTCTGTCCCAGCCGCGCGCTCCTCTTCTTTCCCGGCTGCGCGCTCCTCTTCAGTCCGACACTGGAGACGTGATGATGTCATCACGCCTCCAGCGCCAGGATGCTCCTCCGGCGCTCCTCGGGTGCACGGTCTATGATGGGCTGTGCGCCCGAGGAGAGGCAGCGTCGCGATGACATCACTTCATCGTGACGCTGCCGGCTGAGCCGCACGGGGCCGCGGCGGGTCCTCAGCGCTATGAGGACCCGGCGGCCCCGCTGTGTCGGCCCTGCGGCTTACCGGAGGATCCAGCGATCCTCCGGTGAGCGGGTCCGACACTGTCTGCGGGGCAGGGAGCGCTCGCTCTCTGCTCCGCAGAAGCCCGCAGATCTATGTGCGTCCAGCGGACACACACACAGCTAAAGAGGCCGTCGGCGCTCCAGGCCCATGGCAGCGGCGTGGAGCCCGGCGAGGGTCGGGGCCCCTGACTGCGCCCGTTAGGGACAGGCAGAGGTAGGCGCCCTAGGCGATCGCCTACCTCTGCATACCCGTCGCCCCGGCCCTGTACATCATGCTTACCAACTTTTGAAAGGAATCTTCATGGGCCATTGTCACATCTGTGCCCATAGGGCTTCTGGGACTTCCTCTGTCCATAAGATACGGCAGAGGATGCATTGTGGATCATTACTTCCGTACTTTTTGTATTATGTCTGGTACTAGTCTGAGCATGGCTCAAGCTTTCTCTGGCTGTGTTAATTGTGATTGACAGGTTTTCTGTAACACCCATCTGCTGCTGGCTTGGTGCTGAGTGTCAGGTGAATTTGATGAGAGGTGATTGACGTCTGTGTTCACCGCTCAGGCTGTGTCCTGGATGTCAGGGAGCTGGTCCAATCACTCTCTGGACTGGGTCCCTGACTTCCTATTTAAGATCCCTCCTGCCTATAGTTCCTTGCCGGTGATAGTCTTGGCTAGATCTGGTGTGCTTTTCTCTATTGTCTTGTGTGGTTTCTGATTCTTGTGCTCCGGCCCTCCTTTTGCCCAACAATTTTGTATTGCATTTCTCTCTCTGGCTTTTGACCCGTTCTGTCAGACCTTCCGTTATTGTGTTGTCTATCTTTTCCGTTCTGTTTTTTCACGTAAACAGGTGAGGGACCGCTTCCCAGTTGCCAACAACTACTTAGGATTGGACAGGCAAGTAGGCAGGGACAGAATTGGGGGACCTAGCTTCAGGGTTCACAGTCTGTCTTTCCCTTCTGTTTTTCTTCTCTGGGGATTCCTAACACCCATGCTATCCATTGGACACACTAGGGAGTTGGCCAGCTTCCCCACAAGCGTAGGGACCCCAAGTGGTAAATGTCCCTGGATCCCTAGCTTGCCACTGCTTATTTAATGTTTGCGAGTTCTTTGGACGTGAAAATTGGTTCCCTGTACTGCCAATTATTCTTGTAGGCTGCAGATAACATACGTGGCTTGATGATAAGGATGTGCTTGGGGGTGTTTAGAGGCATGGCCTCATGGGGTGTCATGTTTGGTTCCGGCTAGATGCATGGCATGGTGTAATGTCAAATATTTGGGCAGAGCCCACTGCTCTGCCAAGTAAGGGGTCTTCAGGGAGATTTTTGAGTCACAGAACATAAACCACACTCCTGATTTACATGACTCACACACTTTTACCCCTATAACAAATGTGTAACAGCTCTGGGGGAAAGCTGATTAGGTATTAGGGTATCACCCAGCTTTCCTGGACTTTGGAAAACCTATCCAGTGAGACTTGCCGACTCTCACAGGTGATATTTAATCCGTGAAATAGCCTCCCAGATGTTCTGGGAGAGTCACAATAATTGGGTGTATTATATCAGATCACTGCCTGATCTGTTTAAAAATTACCAGATTTTATTATTGCTAATGTTGCGTTTCTGATTCTGCTTTGACTAGACTGGCAAAATGATGTGAAAAATTATCTTATTCATCAGATGTGGGCGGGATTCCTGTTGGACACCTCACTGAGCCTTTACAATGCACTTTTGCCACATAAAGTACACAAGTGTTATATATGACATGTTATATAATAGGTTGGGGACCCTAATACAGACTTTCAATAGGACCCAGGTACTTCATGTAATGTCTCTGCACAGAGTCCAGTATTTCTCAGCACTAGTGATGACCAGTATCAGTTACCTCCTGGCGACAGCCCCATGGTGCTCTATCATTAGAGTCTAACAACATCCCTGGTAGAATAAAATCAGTGATTTTGTGGGAAACCATATGACAGAGAATTACTGTTTATTTTTATTAGGAGAGAAGCAATTCTTCCTGTTGTTATCCCAGCACAGTATCTCTACTTGTAAATGCAGATTTTAGAGCAGTAACCCAATAATTAATTGTCAGGACATCTGTCTGATTAGAGCTTTTATTGATTCACATAATACTGAACCCAATATTTAATTATAAGCCCTGTTTATGAGCTTTGAATAACAAGCCACTTGTGCTATTTCTCATCTCATTTCAGGTTTGTTTCTGCAAAACCGCATGAGATTTTAGCTGCGCTTTTTGGAGCATTTTTGCACTGTAGTGGCCATATGTAAGCATGAAGCCATAAGGGACATTAAAAATGCAGTACATACATTGCTTTTTTTCTTTGTGGCATTTTTTGCACTTTAAGTACATTTTTGTTAATTGATCATTTTTTCCAAAACACATCATGTTTTAAGTTAGCCATTTTTCAAGCAGTTTGCAAATGTCCTTTAATACAAAATATCAAAACAACCTCTTTCAATGCATAAAAACATAAGACAAAGCATGCAAATATTCATTAGAGTAAAACTGTATCAAAAAAGGGGAGATAGAAACTATATAATTTCCAAGAGGGTGTTACCCATGTACAAAAAAAACAAAAAACAAGACAAATACATATAAAGGGCACACACTGAAAAGTCAGAAAATACAAAAAAGATTTTTAGTAGATCACAAAAGTATGAATAAAAAAATAAAAAGCCAAAAATATATAAAGACCCATCCAAAAATGTAACCAGAGGTGGTCAGTACACAGCACAGAAAACTATACTAAATATAAATAAAGTATAAACAAATATAATACACAACCTTCTGTACAAAATATGAAACCATGAAAAGAAGTCACAAAATCAAAATATACTACAGAGCAGATATATAGGTAGCCAGGGCACCCCAGGAGATATATAGGTAGCCAGGGCTCCCAGAGCAGACATATAGGTAGTCAGGGCACCAAGAGCAGATATATGGGTAACCAGGGCCCCCAGAAGATATCTAGGTAGCCAGGGCTCCCAGAGCAGATATATAAGTAGCCAGGGTCGGGTCCCCCAGGAGATATATAAGTGGCCAAGGCCTCCAGAGCAGATATCTTGGTAGCCAGGGCCCCCAGAGTAGATATCTAGGTAGCCAGGGCCTCCCAGGAGATATCTAGGTAGCCAAGGCCACCAGAGCAGATATATAGGTAACCAAGGCCCCCCAGGATTTATATAGGTATTCAGGGCTGCCCCCAGGAGATATATAGGTAGCCAGGGCCTCCAGAGCAGATATATAGCTAGTCACAGCCCCCCAGGAAATATATAGGTAGTCAGGGCCCCCCAGCAGATATATAGGTAGCCAAGGCCCCCCAGGAGATATTTTGGTAGTCAGGGCCCGCAGGGAAATATATAGGTAGCCAGGGCCCCCAGAGCAGACATATAGCTAGTTACAGCCCCCAGGAAATATATAGGTAGTCAGGGCCCCCCAGGAGATATATAGGTAGCCAAGGCCCCCCAGAATATATATAGAAGTGACCCCCAGGAGATATATAGGTAGTCAGGGCCCCCCCGGAGATCTATAGGTAGTCAGGGCCCTCAGGAGATATATAAGTAGTCAGCCCCCCCAGGAGATATATAGTTAGTCAACAAACCCTATTAAAAAAAAATAACATTACTCACCTTTCCTCCCTCTTCTTTTCTCTAAGTCGGGAGCAGGCAGAGTGACATAATTGCGCAGCTATTCAAAAGCTTCCGGCCTAGTGCAGGCCACGGAGCAGGCGGCGTGCTGCCGTCATTACATTGCACCGCCTTCGAAGCGGTCTCCAGGGGGCTGAGTGGCCAGGATCAGAAGATCCTGGTCGTTCTGCTTGCAGTGGCGGCGACATCTGCCATGAATGTTGTGTCTATCTGTCGACCACTGCAACCCTGTAGCTGCACCAAGGTTCGGTGCTGGAACCCGGGGCCCACCAGGAGGGGAATCACCAGCCCCACCGGTGGGTGATCCGAGTCGACTCAGCAGGCATTCGCCTGTTTGTGTGTATTGCCAGTCTGGGCCTGCTCCAACCTCATCACCATGGCCAAGACCAAAGACCTGTCTAAGAAACCAGGGACAAAATTGTAGACCTGCACAAGGCTGGGATGGGCTACAGGACAATACAAAGCAGCTTGGTGAGAAGGCAACAGCTGTTGTGCAAGTATAAGAAAATGGAAGAAACACAAGATGACTGTGAATCTTCCTCCTTCTGAGGCTCCATGCAAGATCTCACCTCGTTGGGTAAGGAAGATTCTGAGAAAGGATAGGAATCAGTCCAAAACTACATGGGAGGACTTGGTCAATGGCCTGAAAAGAGCTGGGATCACAGTCTCAAAGATTATCCTGCAGGGCACGCAAGGTCCTCCTGCTCATGCCAGCACATGTCCAAGTCCGATTGAAGTTCGCCAATGACCATCTGGATGATCCAGGGGAGGCATGGGAGAACGTCATGTGGTTAGATAAGACCAAAATAGAACTTTTTGGTATCAACTCCACTTGCTGTGTTTAGAGGTAGAAGGATGAGTACAACCCCAAGAACACCGTCCCGACCATGAAGCAGGAGGGTGGACACGTCATACTTTAGGGGGTGCTTTTCTGCAAAGAAAACAACCACCTTCCGTCAGTAAGAGCATTGAAGATGGATCGTGGCTGGGGCTTCCAGAAGGAATATGATTCAAAACACACAGCCAGGGAAAATAAGTGGTGGCTCCGTAATAAGCATTTCAAGGTCCTTGAATGGCCTAGCCAGTCTCCAGAACTGAACCCAATCGGAAATCTTTGGAGGGAGCTGAAACTCAATGTAGCCCAGTGAATGAAAGATCTGGAGAAGTTCTGTATGGAGAAGCGGGCCGAAATCCATGCTGCAGTGTGTGCAAACTTGGTCAAGAACTACAGGAAACGTCTGACCTCTGTAACTACAAACAAAGATATCTGGACCAAATATTAAGTTCTTCTTTTCTATTGTATCAAATACTTATTTCATGCAATAAAATACAAATTAGTTATTTAAAAGTCATACAGTATGATTTTCTGGATTGTTCTTAAGGTTCTGTTTCTCACAGTACCTAAGATAAAATTACAGACCCCTCCATTTTTGTAGGTTGGAAAACTTGGAAAATCACCAGTGTATCAAATACTTATTTTCCCCACTGTACCTACGTACTGGGAGTTTATATACCTACCTAATGGAGGGCCTATATGCCTATTTATGTAATGGGGGTCAACATTACTAACAACCTACTTAATGGGGGTCAATATTACTACCTACCTACTTAATGAGGGTCTATATACCTATTTACCTTCTGAAAGACTCTTATACCTTTAAACCTAGTGGGGGGCCTATATACCTACACACCTGCTTAATGGGGCTCTAAATACTTAAATCCCTAATTTGGGTATACCTACATAAAAGGGGCTCCACCTATCTGCTCACCTATTATGGGGGTGTGCCTACCTACCATATAGGGGCACAGGACAAGACTAAACCTTGTTACACCTTTTTCCATCTTGGGATACTCTTATTATTAGAAGCAAAAAGGGGTCATTATTACCAGCTGGGGCACTTTGGATTGGGAGTTTGTACAGCGTTAGGAATTGCTAGGGAAGTGCGGGAAAAGTGAGAAGTCTCTGATGTTTGTGTGGTAAATTCTGAAGAGACAAATCATGGCTGGAAGAAGTCATTATGGTGTTCTGAGTTAGACTGAGAAGAAAAAGTAGAGAATTACTCATCAGAGAAGAGAATCACTCATCAGAGAAGGTCTACTGTGAGCACTGGGATTTTGCTTCTGTGTTGGATCAGTGTTGTTTTCACTGTTATGTGATGGCAACCGAACTGGTGTTTTATCATTCTGTGGTCTCTATATTTTGGTATTGTAGATTATATCAGCACTTGTATAATGTCAGTGTACATTTGTCCCTAATTGTAAAATGAATGTACACCTGTCCCTGACCCTGTGACTAAGGGTATTTCCATGTGCCACTTTTACTTTCTTACTTGTATCTATGTTGTTTTTTTATTTTAGAAAGTGTCGAGGTGCGTGACCAAGGGAAAAATTGGAGGCGGTTATTGTAAGTAGACTGGTGGGGGTGGAGATGGATTTTATATGTGAGCTGGTGGGATTTGTGCCAGGGTTGCTTTTTAGTCATAAACCTATCCTGTAAATATGAAACTCTCAGATAGCTCCATGAACAGAAAAGTAAAGAAGTTTTGATTCTTAGAATATAGTAGCATAAAAACATGATTTTTGACGATTATAATTTATGAGTGCAAGGAGGGGCCTGAAAAAAAAGGTGTTGCATAAAAAGTGGGGTGTGGTCTGTAAAATAGGGTGGCAAACTTAATGACAGCCCCAGGCATGAAAAGTCCTTGCTATGCCACTGGTTCACATTAAGGACCACATGTATGAACCTGTTTAGTTCTAAAACTCACTTTTTTGCCCATAGATTACTATGGGCAAAAGAGTGAGTTTTAGACCTAAACAGGTTCATACATGTGGCCCTAAGTGAGAGTCTTTCTCTTCGTCGCACAATGTGCCCTAACCATGATACTCACACCGGCAATATATCTAGCTGGTTCTGAACCACTCTTCCTTAAAGAGGTATTATCAAAACGTTGATTGGCTTTAGAAATTTATGCAAATGTAAATAAAGGTTATACGAAATGCATTGTATGTTCTGATTTTGCTTCATGTCAAAGTTAAAACAGTTATTATTTCCTGCTTGTTTAACAAAGGTTTCCTAGACTGCCGACCTCAAGCAGCCCTGGCTGGGATGGTGACATCACTCCCTGCTTTGTCTCATCAGCAGCACAGTGTTTATTTTAATTTTCTTACTGACAAACTTTAACCCTGTAGAACTCTGTAGCTTTGTACTTTGTTGTTAAAACCCCTTAGTCACCAATGTCCATCTCAGCTAGGAATCAGCTAGGAATAGCAGAGCTGACATGTCGATCCTCTAGAACCCACCATGGCCTGCATAGTAAGTTGGAGCCTGAAGCTGGCTGTGAAGAGCAGGCGCGGTGAAATAACCAGATAAGAAACCTCCTTTAAGGGGACCACTGCAGACCTCTTGATAGCTTATACTGTTATGCCTCAGCTATATGCCTTGGCTATATTTCTTATGTTCTTTGTATTTAAATACTGTATTTCTGTGTTACAGTTGCAACACCTCCATCTAGTGGCTGTTTGGGAACACTTCTTATTAGTATATATTATGTTAACTTTGTCCCAGTAAAGATGCCATTGTCATATCACATGTGTAACGAGTGACCCCACAGCCCGCAGCTCTGGCTGCGGGCGCACTCGTTCCCCTGCGCCCCGGCTTGCGTCCGAGGCGGGCGGTGCAGTCCGCGGGCGCACGCGCCCCCTGGGGCGCATCCACTTACCAGTCCGCGCTCCTGCTTCCCCGTCCTTAGGCCCCGCGCGCCGGCTCTCTCAAATTTAAAGGGACAGCGCGCCGGTAATTGGTTTTGCCGGCCGCTGATCCTATATAAGGGCTCCACCTCTGGGACCTCCTTGCCGAATCCATAGCGCCTGTGTCTTATGAGAGAAAGCCTTGTCTTGTTCCGGTTTGCCTATCCCGTGTACCAGTCCCGTTTTCTTACGTCCTCGACTCCGAACCTTCTCTGCCTGCCCCGACCTCTTGGCCTGACCTCGACTCCGACCTTGTCTACCGTTTTCTGTACCGCGTGGAACCTTGACCGCCTCCGCAAGCCAGCCACATCGGGGGTAGCGACCTGGTGGAATCCCGCCGCAGCAAGTCCATCCCGCTTTGCGGCGGGCTTTGGTGAAAACCGGGACCCACTTAGACTTCACTCCCTGGTGGGGTCAGTACCATCGCTTGCGGCGGTCCAGTGGATCCACTACTCCGCTGCATTACAACATGACCTGCTGACATCATAGAGTCATCTTCATCAGCAGCCATTTTCTCTGGACATATGTAGATGGAGGACATGTAGAACCATTCTCTCCTATCCAGAACCTAAAGTTACCATCGCTGGTAAGCTTGAACTGCCATTCAGGGCTATACATTGTATACTGTTGTATCCAGGGGCGTAACTACCGGGGTAGCTGGGGTAGCAGTTGCTCCGGGGCCCGTGCGCTTAGGGGTGCCCGCGCCCCGGGGCAGCTGCTACCGCGTCCGCTGCCCCGGTAATGCCGCTCCTGGGCCCGCCGGCAGTGAACCTAACCGTTCACTGCCGGCGGGCGGGGAGCTGAGGGGCCCGGCGCATGCTGCCTCTGAACGTCCGGGCCCTCTGGCCCGAGCGTTCAGAGGCAGCGCTTCCATGGAGATAGCAGAACGGAGCGATGATCGCTCCGCTCTGCTACTTCCCCTGCCAGCCCTCTGTGAATGCGTGGGCGCGTGCGGTGACGTCACATCACCGCGCTGCCCGCGCTGAGCATAGAGGCTGCAGAGAGGCTGCAGCGCGGCGCATCAGGGGAGCGTGGACCGAGGTGAGTAAACTGTTTCTTATTTTACCTACCCTATATGCCTGCCGTATACCCCCATATGACTGCCTAAATACCACAAATGCCTGCCTATATACCCCATATGCCTGCCGTATACCCCCATATGCCTGCCTATACATACCATATGCCTGCCGTATACCCCCATATGCCTGCCGTATACCCCCATATGCCTGCTGTATACCCCATATGCCTGCCTATATACCCCATATACCTGCCTATATACCCCATATGCCTGCCGTATACCCCCATATGCCTCCCTATATACCCCATATGCCTGCCGTATACCCCCATATGCCTGCCGTATAACCCATATGCCTGCCGTATACCCTTATATGTCTGCCGTATACCCCAATATGTCTGCCGTATACCCCCATATGTCTGCCTATATACCCCATATGCCTGCCGTATACCCCCATATGCCTGCTGTATACCCCCTATGCCTGCCGTATACCCCCATATGCCTGCCGTATACCCCCATATGCCTACCGTATACCCCCATATGTCTGCTGTATACCCCCATATGTCTGCCGTATACCCCATATGCCTGCCGTATACCCCCATTTGCCTGCCGTATACCCCATATGCCTGCCATATACCCCCATATGCCTGCCGTATACCCCCTAAGCCTGCCTTTCTACCCCCATATGCCTGCCGTATACCCCCATATGCCTGCCGTATACCCCATATGCCTGCCATATACCCCCTAAGCTTGCCTGTATACCCCCATATGCCTGCCGTATACCCCCATATGCCTGCCATATACCCCCTAAGCCTGCCTGTATACTCCCATATGCCTGCCGTATACCCCCATATGCCTGCCGTATACCCCCTAAGCCTGCCTGTATACCCCCTATGCCTGCCGTATACCCCCATATGCCTGCCGTATACCCCCATATGCCTGCCGTATACCCCATATGCCTGCCGTATACCCCCTAAGCCTGCCTGTATACTCCCATATGCCTGCCGTATACCCCCATATGCCTGCCGTATACTCCCTAAGCCTGCCTGTATACCGTCATATGCCTGCTGTATACCCCCTAAGCCTGCCTGTATACCCCCATATGCCTGCCGTATACCCCCTAAGCCTGCCTGTATACCCCCATATGCCTGCCGTATACCCCCTAAGCCTGCCTGTATACCCCCATATGCCTGCCTGTATACCCCCATATGCCTGCCGTATACCCCATATGCCTGCCGTATACCCCCTAAGCCTGCCTGTATACCCCCATATGCCTGCCGTATACCCCCATATGCCGTATACCCCCTGCCTGTATACCCCCATATGCCTACCGTATACCCCCTAAGCCTGCCTCTATACCCCAATATGCCTGCCTGTATACCCCCATATGCCTGCCGTATACCCCCATATGCTACCCTATACTCCCATATGCCTGCCGTATACCCCCATATGCCTGCCGTATACCCCCATATGCCTGCCGTATACCCCCTAAGCCTGCCTGTATACCCCCATATGCCTGCCGTATACCCCCTAAGCCTGCCTGTATACCCCCATATGCCTGCCGTATACCCCCTAAGCCTGCCTGTATACCCCCTAAGCCTGCCTGTATACCCCCATATGCCTGCCGTATACCCCCTAAGCCTGCCGTATACCCCCTAAGCCTGTCGTATACCCCATATGCCTGCCGTATACCCCATATGCTTGCCGTATACCCCCTAAGCCTGCCGTATACCCCCTATGCCTGCCGTATACCCCCATATGCCTGCCGTATACCCCCTAAGCCTGCCGTATACCCCCTATGCCTGCCGAATACCCCCATATGCCTGCCGTATACCCCATATGCCTGCCGTATACCCCCTAAGCCTGCCGTATATCCCCTATGCCTGCCGTATACCCCCATATGCCTGCCGTATACCCCCTATGCCTGCCGTATACCCCCATATGCCTGCCGTATACCCCCATATGCCTGCCGTATACCCCCATATGTCGGCCGTATACCCCATATGCCTGCCGTATACCCCCATATGCCTGCCGTATACCACCATATGCCTGCCGTTTACCCCCATATGCCTGCCGTATACCTCCTAAGCCTGCCTGTATACCCCTATATGCCTGCCGTATACCCCCATATGCCTGCCGTATACCCCATATGCCTGCCGTATACCCCCTAAGCCTGCCTGTATACTCCCATATGCCTGCCATATACCCCCATATGCCGTATACCCCCTGCCTGTATACCCCCATATGCCTGCCGTATACCCCCTAAGCCTGCCTGTATACCCCCATATGCCTGCCTGTATACCCCCATATGCCTGCCGTATACTCCCATATGCCTGCCGTATGCCCCCATATGCCTGCCGTATACCCCCTAAGCCTGCCTTATACCCTCTATGCCTGCCGTATACCCCCATATGCCTGCCGTATACCCCATATGCCTGCCGTATACCCCCTAAGCCTGCCGTATACCCCCTATGCCTGCCGTATACCCCCATATGCCTTCCGTATACCCCCTATGCCTGCCATATACTACCATATGCCTGCCATATACCCCCATATGCCTGCCGTATACCCCCTATGCCTGCCGTATACCCCCATATGTCTGCCGTATACCCCCTATGCCTGTCGTATACCCCCATATGCCTGCCGTATACCCCCTAAGCCTGCCTGTATACCCCCTAAGCCTGCCGTATACCCCCTATGCCTGCCGTATATCCCCTAAGCCTGCCGTATACCCCCTAAGCCTGCCGTATACCCCATATGCCTGGCGTATAACCCCTAAGCCTGCCGTATACCCCCTATGCCTGCCGTATACCCCCATATGCCTGCCGTATACCCCATATGCCTGCCGTATACCCCCTAAGCCTGCCGTATACCCCCTATACCTGTCGTATACCCCCCCTATGCCTGCCGTATACCCCCATATGCCTGCCGTATACCCCCTATGCCTGCCGTATACCCCCCTATGCCTGCCGTATATCCCCTATGCCTGCCGTATACCACCATATGCCTGCCGTATATCCCCATATGCCTGCCGTATACCCCCTAAGCCTGCCGTATACCCCCTATACCTGTCGTATACCCCCCTATGCCTGCCGTATACCCCCATATGCCTGCCGTATACCCCCTATGCCTGCCGTATACCCCCTATGCCTGCCGTATACCCCATATGCCTGCCGTATACCCCCTAAGCCTGCCTTTATACCCCCCGGCCTGCCTTTATACCCCCCCGGCCTGCCTTGATAACCCCCCCGCCTGCCGAGATAGCCTCCCCGCCTGCCTAAATAGCCTCCCAGCCTGCCTATATATCTCTTAGTCTTTCTTCCTGAATAGCCCTATAGCTACCGTGAAGCCTGTCTGCCTATATAGCCCCTATAGCCCCCAAAAGCTTGCCTACCTTTATAGCCCCCAAAGCCTGCCAGTCTACTTATATGGGGCCCCTTTAGCTACCTAAACCCTACCTATATGGCCCCTATAGCCCACCTAACTCCTGTCTACCTGTCTGGCTGCCTATAGCTACCTATACCCTGCCTGCCTATATGGGCACTCTATTGGCTACCTAAACCTTGCCTATTTGGGGCCCCATATATCCTATCTAAACCCTGCCTGCCTAAATGGACCCCATATAGCCAGGGGGGCAGGTGCTGGAAAAGTCAGGATTCTAAGATATTTGTGTCTAAATCTGCAGGGACAAAGTTTCCTTTGGGTCCCTAGCTTCTCTAGTTACGCCCCTGGTTGTATCTTATGCCAATAGCTGTTGTTTGCAGTTAGTTGTTTCCATGCCTGTTGCAGACAGCACCCTCCATGTCTGCACACCCCTCATTGGTAATGTATCTTTTGTATATATAGTTGAAACCAAATTGTTTAAATGCATAGTAATCATAGTGTATGTATAGTTTTGAATTTGCAGAAAGTAATAAAAATGCCTTTAAAAAATTCTCTCTCTCTCTCATTATTCTGACATTTGGCGAATCTAAATAATTTTGGTAATCCTAACTGATCTAAAACGGGTAAGGTTTATTCTGATTTCATGTCAGATAGTGAGAAAAACATGCATATGTGTCTTTTTACATAGTGTATGTCAACTTCTGGTTTCAACTGTATAAAGAAAAAGAAAGGTACACATAATAAGTTTTGCCATGTCTATAATGATGCAATCTGTACAATTATCATTTTATTTACTCAATATGGATAGGAGTAAAGCCAAACCAGATGCTATCTGAATATATTTAAATTGTAGTTGATTGACCATGGTATTTAAGTTTACACAGACTTACATGGTGCCTCTCCTGTATGAAAAATGCTACCTCTTTTGAGCTATACTAAATTATTCACCCAACCAACCAGTACTCTGCTCTGCACTGATGACAGGCAAACAGCCTGAAACAGCTGTCTGCAGATGAATATTTTTTTAGGCTTTACTCATTGGCACATCACAAGGTTTAATGAATCAGATGTGACTTGAGGAACGCTACATTCAATAGGTGGCTCAGAGTCCTAGTTCTTCTCCCTGGAGCTTATTTGAGTGTTGGAAGTCTTCACACACCTACATGGTGCCTCTCCATAATGAGGAACGTCACCCCTGATGCAAAGGTCATATGTAAATTGCAATTTATGGTATATAATAAACATCATTACCTATCAATATATTATTAAAACCTCTTTTCCTTTTTAGGCCGTGTTCACACGGCTTATTCCCGACGGATTTGTGAGCCGGATTGCGCTCACAAATCCGGCGTGAATAAGGGGCGGGACGGGGGCGGGGCCAGAGCGCGTGGGGGGGCGCCGCTCCCCGGACCAATAAACAATGCATTAATTACGGCGCGGACGCGCCGTACATAAGGTGCAGGTCACTTTCTCCCCGCCCGGCGGATTCGCCGAGCGGTAAGGAGCGACGGAATCCACTGTTCTCTATGAGAGCAGTGGATTACCGTAATTACTCCGACGGATTGGCGCCGTACTGCAGCGCAAATCCGGCGCGGAGTACGGCGCCAATCCGCAGAGAAATAAGCCGTGTGAACGAGGCCTTACTGAACACCACCATAAAAACAAAAGTATAAATGAGCTGCCCGCACAAAGATTTATCAAAAAAGGCACAAGATTACACAGCATAACGTTTCCCTAAGACATTATTAGGATAATGTCCAAGATAAAGTTACTCAATTCTTATGATATCAGTCAGTGACATATAGTCAGTACCTTATCCATGATTACAAAACTCTGAGCCCAAGGTGTGACACCTCTAGATCTTAGAGAAAAACAGATGAAGTTTAGTGTGTTCTAATTAACCCTTCAGATGTAACATAAAAATAATAATTATTCTTCATGTAAAATCTAAGAGCTTAGATAACATAATATAGTTTTTAGATTTGAGTTTGAGTCAAGAATTAACAATAATATGAACTTACAGAGTACATCAAAACCATATGGGGCTAAGAGTGGTGTCGCAGATAGAAGTAGGGTTATCTAGGTTGCAATGCATCTTTGACTCTAATTAGTGTTGCTTAAACCTGTCCTTGATCGGTTAGACATTGGTTTAACCAAAGTAGTGAAAAAGATTTGTGGTTACGACGTTCCGAACCCTTCTTTCAAATGGC
>JAODAL010053295.1:0-25394 GCA_025379985.1 Phyllomedusa bahiana | reverse complement strand
ATATACACTTTTATGCATTTCACAAAAAATTGATAGGGGTTTCATTCCTGTGGTCCCTTGATACCCCAAACGCCCTGCAGGGGGGGAAAACGCGTAGGCAAAAAATACTTTGGGACGGGAACAATTGAAATTTATCTGTTTTTTGGGATGAAAACAGTATATCTTTTCTAAGAGGGAATTGAAATGTTTCAAACACCCTGGATGTTTATTTAGACAATTAGAGACTTTAAATTTGGGGGTCGCCCTTAAATTCGGGGGGGTTCCCTCCAAATATATATTGTTTTTTTTTTTTTTTTGGGGGGGGGGGGAGGGTAGGCTTCTAGGGGTGGAAAAATAAAAAAAAATAAAAAAGAAAAAAATATTTTTTAAATTTGGTTTTATTAACGGCTAAGTTTTTTTTTTTAGGTTTTTTAAACTAGGTAAATTCCCTCTTTGTTTTGTAAAACCTTAATATTTTTTGGGAAAAGGTTGTTGCCAAATTTTTACCCTTTTGGGAAAGGGGGGCCCTTTAGTCCGTACATAATTTTTTTTGGTTTCGGGGCATTGATGGTTATATATATTGAGGTAAAACCTTTCTTAGTAAAAAGGGGGAAAACAATCAAGATCATGCCTTTCTTTTGTGGAGAGTTTTAAAAAAAGCAGGGTTTGAAAGCGGGGCCCCTACAGGGGGGCCTCTGTAGGAGAAATAAAAAAGGTTTCTGAAAGGGGTCTACAAGAGGGGGGTTTCCTCTGTAGGAGAAGATAAGCAGGTTCTGGGGGCGGGGTTAAAAGAGGGGGGGTTTCTTGTAGGAGAAGATAAGCTGGTTCTGAAGCGGGTCTCCCCAGGGGGGGCCCCTTGTAAAAAGAAGAAAAAGCAGGTTCTGAAGGGGGGGTCAAACGAGGGGTTTTTCCGTAGGAGAAAAAAGAAAGTTCTGAAGGGGGGTCTACGAGGGGGGGGCTTTCTTTTGTAGGAGAAGATAAGCAGGTTCTGAAGCGGGTTTTTCAGGGGGCCTCTTTTTAGGGGATGATCAAAAAGGTTCGAAGGGGTTCTAAAAAGGGGGGCTTCTCTTTTTTGGGAAAGATAAGCATTCGGAAGGGGGGTTTCTCCCGGGGGGGTTTCCCTCTGTAGGGAGAAGATAAGAAAGGTTCTGAAGCGGGTTAAAAAAAAGGGGCTTCTTTTGTGGAAAAAGATAAGCGGGTTTTCCTTAAAAAGCGGGGGGGTCTACAAAAGGGGCTTCTCTGTGGGGGAAAAGAAAAAAGCGGGGTTCTGAAGCGGGGTTTTGGGGGGGGGGTTTTTGGGGGGGGTTGTTTAAAAAAGGGGGTTCTGGGGAAAAAAGGGCCCTTCTGGGGGGGCCCTTCTCGTAGGAGAAAAAAGATAAAAAAGGTTTCTAAAAAGCGGGTCTACAGGGGGGGGCTTCTCTTAGGGGGAAGTTTAAAGGGGTTTTCGAAACCGGGCCCAACCAGGGGGGGCCTTCTTTTTTTCCAACCTGACCCAACTGTACCTGGGGTTTCCAAATTTGTGATAATAAAAAACCCCCCCACCCTTTGGTGTGCCCAGGTGGCATCAAAATTTAAAGGGTTCAAAAAAAACCTTTTCCCCACTAAAAATCTTCCCCTGGGGTTTTTAAATAGGTTTGCCAAAATTGGGGGGAAATTTTGAGGAAAGTACCTTTTTGGGTTTTTGAGGACCATCAAGTTTTCAGTGCCCTTCTGAAAGGGGGTTTTGATAGGTTTTTTGAAACAGGTTTACAAGGGACCTTTTAAAAAGAGAATTTTATTAAAAAGGCAGGTTTTTGAAGGGGGTTCAAACAGAGGGCTTCTTGACTGAGGGTACTGTACCCTGGAGGTCAAGGTTGCGATTAAAAAACCCCCCCAAAAAACCTTTGGGTTGGCCCCCCCGGGGGGGCTTTCCTTTAAAAAAGTAAAAACCCTTTTCCCTCGCTAACACTTTTTCCTTTTTTTTTTTGCTGTTTTTGGTTGCCAAAAGAAAGGGGATTGGGTAGTACCGGCTTAGTAAAAAATGGAAAACCATCAACCCTTTCAGTGCCCTCTTTAAGAATTATGATAACCCAAGGGTTCTGAAAAAGGTTACGGAGGGGGCTTTTTTGTGGGAGAAGAAAAGCAGGTTGGGGGGGAAGGGGGGTCTAAAAGAGGGGCTTTCTGAAAGGAAAAGATAAGCAGGTTTTAAAGGGGCCCAAACAGAGGGGGCTTCTCTGTAGGAGAAGATAAGCAGGTTTTTAAGCGGGCCCTAAAAAGGGGTTCTTGTAGGAAAAAAAATAAGAAAAGGTTCTAAAGGGGCGGGTTTTCAGGGGGGGGCCCCCTTTTTGGTAGGAGAAGATAAGCGGGGGTTCTAAAAGGCGGGCCCTAAACGGGGGCTTTTTGGTGGGGAAAAAGATAAGCAGGTTTCTGAAGGGGGTCTACAAGGGTTCTTAACACGACGAAAACGGGAAAACCCTTGGGGGTCAAGGTTGCGATCCCCAAAAACCCCGGGGCCAAAACCCTGGGTCCCCACCTTGGGGCCCTTAATAAAAAAAGTAAAGGGACCTGCCTCCTAACCACCCTTCCCCTGGGCTTTTTTATTGGGTTTTTGGCAAAAGGCGGGGATTGAGGTAAAAAACCTTTTCCTTAGTATGGGAAACCATCAAGCATCGGGTGCCTCTTGAGAACCCCAGAAAACAGCTTCGGGCTTGTTTATGTAAAAACCGATACAGGGGTTTTCCAAGCGGCCCCTTTGGAGGTCAGGACAGGGGTTTAAACCCCCCCATCGGGGTTGCAGGGGGGCCCAATTCAAAAATTTGGGAAAAAAGGCCTCATACAGAGGGTTTAAACCCCAAAACTTTGCCCCTTCTTCCCCCCTGTGTATTTTCCTTTTGTTTATTTAAAAAAGGTTTCCACTAAAAAAGGACTGAGATGTAACCTTTTTTGTATAAAATAACCCAACCCAAGGGCAGGAAACCCTCTCTGTTTTTATGTCAATCAAGAATTTCCGGGGCCATCCTTTGTAGGAAAATTTTAATGATAAGCAGGTTCTGAAGCGGGTCTACAGAGGGGCTTCCTAGCCTGCCCCCCTTTTGTAACCAAAAGGGGTCAGGGGGGATGAATCCCCCCCCCTGGTGGGGCCCAGGTGGAACATAATTAAGTCAAGACCTTCCCCCCCAATTTAATGTCTTCCCCTGTGTGTTAAAAGGTTTGCCCAAACATGGGGAGAGGGTGACCTTTTGTAGATAAACCATCAAGCATCATGCCTCTCGGGTAGAATTTTTTAAAATACAGGCTTTAAAGCGGGTCTACAAAGGGGCTTCTTAGCACTGACACTGCTGCCACCTGAGGTCGGGGAGGGGAGGGAAAAAACCCCCCATCGGGGGTGCAGGTGGCACAAAATTTAAAGGAAAAAGGGCCCCCATATAGCCCTTGACCTTCTTCCCCTGTGTAGTTCATGATATTACGGGTTTACCTAAAGAGATGTAACCTCTTTGTAAAAATGCCATCAAGCGGGCTTCCCCCTCTCTGTACAAAAAGTTTTGTAAGCTCTGTATGATGACCATCAAGCATCAGTGCCTCTCTGTACAATAGAATGAAAATTTCTGTTGAGGGGAAACCCCAATTTCCAAGCGGGCGGGCCTCCTCTGTAGAGTAGAGATGAAAGGGCTCTGTATAATGCCCAATAAAAGCAGGGGCCTCTCTGTACAAGTAGAGATGTAATTCTGAAATAAATCCCCATAAAACAGGCGTGCCTTTTCTGAAAACGAGTAGAAAAGTAAACCTCTTTGTAGGTTGACCATCAAGCGGGGCCGTGCCTCTCTTTTGGGGATTTGGTAAATTGAAACCCCTTTTGTATGATGACCCAAGCAGGGTGCCTTTTGTAAAAATTAGAGATTTAACTTCTGTAGATGACCACAAGCAGGCTTTGCCCTCGTAGGAGTAGGATTGAACCCCCTTTGTAGGATACCTTTCCAAGCAGGCGGGGCCTCTCTTTTCGAGTATGATTTTCATTTTGTATGTTTAACCATCAAGCGGGGCGGGGCCTCTCGGGCAAGTGGAGGGAAAATTTTGTATGATACCACCCAACCCGGCTTTGCCTCTCTGTCAATTTAAGATGTAAACCTTTTTGAAAAGAGACCATAAAGCGGGGGCGTGCCTCTCTTTACGAGAAAGAAGTAAGCCCCTGTATGTTACATCAAGCAAGCTCCCCTTTGTAAGAGTAAGATGTAACCTCTTTGTATAAAAGCCCATCAAGCAGGGGGTCCCTCTCTGTACGGTAGAAAAGTAACCCCTTTTTTATGTTTACCACCCAAAAAGGGGGCGTCCTCTCTGTAGGGTTTAAAAATGAAAACCTTTTTTGTATGATGATTTTTAAAGCGGGCGTCCCTTTCCTGAAAGGTAGGGGATGAAACCCTTTTTTTGTATGATGACCATCAAGCAGGCGTGCCTCTCTGTACGAGTAGAGATGTAACCTCTTTGTATGATGACCATCAAGCAGGCGTGCCTCTCTGTACGAGTAGAGATGTAACATCTTTGTATGATGACCATCAAGCAGGCTTTGCCTCCCCCGTACGAGAGAAAATGTAACCCTCTTTATGATGCCCAAATAAAGCAGGCTTGCATCTTTTGTAAGGAGCAGAGATGTAACCTCTTTGTAGGATGCCATAAAGCGGGCGTGCCCTTGTACGAGTAGAGGGATGTAAAACCTTTTGTATGTTTCCCCATCAAGAGGCTTGCCTCTCTGTACGAGTAGAGATGTAAGCTCTGTATGTTGACCATCAAGGGGGGCCCTTTTCCCCTCTCTGAACGAGAAAAGGAGGGTAACCTCTTTGTTTTGATGACCATAAAGCAGGGCGGCCCTTGGCGAGTATTTTAAATGTAACCTCTTTGTATGATGCCATCAAGCGGGGCCGGGGCCCTCTTAGTCGTAAAGATGTAACCTTTTTGGGATGATGCCACCAAGAAAGGCGGGGCCTTTCTCTGTCCCAGTAGAGATGAAACCTCTGTATGATGCCATCGGGAAAGGGGGCCCTTTCTCTGTACAAAGGTAGAGTTTTAAGCTTGAATGATGACCACCCGGGCAGGCGTGCCTCTTTTAAAACAAGTAGGGGATTTTAACTTCTGAAAGATAACCATAAGCGGGCCGTGCAATCTGTACGAGCAGGGGTTTTGTAATCTTTTTTTGGGAGGGACCATCAAGCAGGCTTTGCCTCTCTGTACGAGTAGGATGAAAACCTTTTTTGGTATGATAAACATCAAGCGGGCGTGCCTCTCTGTACGGGGTAGAGATGTAAGCTTTTGTATATGCCACCCAAGAAGGCTTTCCCCCTTTCTCGGTACGATAAAGATGTAACCTCTTTGTATGATGACCATAAAAGCGGGGGTGCCTCCTGCCCGGAGTAGTGATGTAACCTTTTTAAATGATGCCCTTTCAACCCAGGGTGCCTCTCTGTACGGTAGAAGATGTTGCTCCTGTAGGGGAGACCATAAAAGCGGGCGTGGCCCTTTTGTAGGGAGTAAAAAGAAAGCTCTGTATGAGGGCCCATAAAAGCAGGGGGTGCCTCTCGTACGAGTAGAGATGTAAGCTCGTATGATGACCTTTCAAGTCGTCCCCCTCTCTGTACAGTAGAAAAGTAAGCTCTGTTGATGCCCAAAAGCAGGCGTCCCTCTCTGTACAAGTAGGGGATGTAAGCTCGGGAAAGAGGGAACCTTAAGCAGGCGTGCCTCTTTGAAAGGGAGCAAAAAGAAACCCCTTTTTGTATGAGGGACCATAAAAGCAGGGTCCTTCTGTGCGAGTATTTATGTAACCTCTTTGTATGATGACCATCAAGAAGGCTTTTGCCTTTTCTGAACAGTAGAGATTAACCTTTTTTTTAAAATGACCACAAGGCGGCTCCCCTCTCTGTACGGTAGAGATGAAACCCTCTGAAAGTTTAAACCCTTTAAAGCAGGCGGGGCCTTCTGACGAGAAAGAGATGTAAGTCTGTATGATGCCCAAATAAAGCAGGGTGCCTCTCTGTACAAGTAGAAAAGTAATTTTGGGATAAATGACCATCAAGCAGGGTGGCTCACCCCTTTTGTACAGCAGAGATGTAACCTTTTGTATGAGACCTTTCGGGCAGGGGGTTGCCTCTCTGACGAGTAGAGATGTAACCTTTTGTATGATAAACCATCAAGCAGGCGTCCCCTCTCTTACGAGTAGAGATGTAAGCCCCTGTATGAGGGAACCATAAGCAGGCGTGCCTCTCTTTTCGAGTAGAGATGTAACCTCTTTGTATGATAAACCATCAACCCAGGCGTCCCTTCTCTTACAAATTAGTGTTTTGTAAACCTCTTGTTGATGACCATAAAGAAAGGGGGTGCCCTCTCGTACGGGAGATTAAGTCTGTGATGATGACCTTTAAAAGGCGGGGGCTTTGCCTCTCTGTAAGTAAGTTGTAAGTCTGTATGATGCCATAAAGCAGGGTGCCCCCGGGACGGTAAAATTTTTAAATTCTGTATGATGCCCATCAAGGGGCGTCCCTTCTGTACGATTTGAGATGTAAGCCTGTATGATCCCTTTCAAAGCAGGCGTCCCTCTCGAACAAGTAAGATGTAAGCTCGTGATGTTGCCAATTAACCCAGGCGTCCCTTTCCCCTGTACGGCAGGGGTTTGAAACCCTCTTTGAAATGAGACCATCAAGCAGGCGTACCCCTCTGTACGGTAGAGATGAAAACCTCTTTGTATGGGGGAAATAAAAGCAGGCTTTGCCTCTCTGATGAGTAGAGATGTAACCTTTTGTTTGTTTGACCATCAAGCGGCTTTGCCTCTCTGTACGATTTAGAGTTTTAAAACCCCCTTTTGAAATGTTTGGACCATAAAGGGGGGCCCCATCCCTGTACGAGAAAAGATGAAAACCTCTTTGTATGATGACCATCAAGCGGGCTCCCCTCTCTGTCCCGATTGGATGTAACCCTTTCTTTGTATGTGCCTTTCAAGCAGGCTTGCCTTTTGTACAATTTGAGATGTAATTTCTGTAGTTTGACCATCAAGAAAGGCCCGTGCCTCTCTGTACGGGGTAAGATGTAACCTCTTTGTATGATGACCCAATAAAACGGGCGTGCCTCCCCTGTCAATTAGTTTTGAAAAACCAAGTTTCGGTACAAAGCCCCTTCCCCTGACCCGCTTTTTCCCCCTGAGCTCGGGTTGTGTGTTTAAATACCCCCCCCCCGGGTGTGCCCACTGCAGCATTCCCTTGGTGCCCACCATTTCACCTCCCAGCAGCCTATGTGTAAAAAGCCCCCCTGCAGGGCCCCCGGACTTGGGCGGGCGGTTTAGCCGGGAAGGGGGTTGGGTGTCACCCTGGGGGGGGAGATTGGGTAACCTTAGGGTTTGCCCCCGTCCCGGGGTGGGGGAGGGTTGCCCCCCTTTTTTCGAGTATTTTGGGTTGGATCGGGAAACCCCCAAAAATACCCCATTTTGTTCCGGGGCCCCCGTTTGGGAGACTGTTTGGGCCCTTTTTGCCTGGTCTTCTGGGGAGGGAACCCAGTTTCACACCCCCAGGCTTCCTGGGACTTCCTAACGCTGTTTGAATATGCCCAAGGTTAAAAAATATAAGAGTAAACAAGGTGAGACAGCACATGATGGGGCCCCGGGGGTGACCGCTGCTGAGGTCATGTGACCTACAGGGGCTCAGAATATTAGGATACTACATGCAATATGCTGCGGAGGGGGGAGTCCCAGTGGGGCTAAAAATGGGGGGGAGTACGCTAAATCTGCTATGGGGCCCTAAAGGTTAAAGAGCCACTCAGCTGCAAGTTTTTGTATAGGGATTGGTAACTGGGTGGCTGTCTGCTATCTAGCGCTATATGGCGGTGTTATTTATACTGTTATGCTGCTGTTTCTAGATATGTGTTCACTGTTCAAATGTTTGAAAATGCAATAAAAAATTTGTTTTAAAAAAAAAAAATGCTGCTGTTTCTTGTTACTAGTTGGTGGGGGCCCATTTCATTTTACTGTGGGGCCTTAAAGGTTAAAGGGGCCACTCAGCTGTAAGAGCATTTGTATAGGGATTAGTAACTTGGTGGCTGGCTGCTATCTAGCACTATATGGCGGTGTTATTTATACTGTTATGCTGCTGTTTCCTGTCATTAGGTAGATGGGGCCCATCTTATTTTGCTATGGGGCCCTGAGGTTGAGGGCAAGAGCATTTGTATATGGATTATTAAGTTGGTGGCTTTCTGTTATGTAGTGCAACTATGTTTTGGCGGTATTATTTATTCTGTTATGCTGCTGGTTTTTGTCACTAGTTGGTGGGGGCCCATTTCATTTTACTATGGGGCCTTAAAGGTTAAAGGGGCCACTCAGCTGTAAGAGCATTTGTATAGGGATTAGTAACGTGGTGGCTGTCTGCTATCTAGCACTATGTGGCGGTATTATTTATACGGTTATGCTGCTGTTTCCTGCCATTAGGTAATGGGGTTGTGAGGTTGAGGGGGTCAATAACTCACAAGAGAATTTATATATGGATTATTAGATTGGTGGCTTTCTGTTATCTAGCACAACTACATGTGTTTTCTGAAACATGGCTGTATTATTTATACTGTTATGCTGTTTCCTGTCATTAGTTGAAGCGGCCCTGAAGTTGAGAGGGCCACAAATCCACAAGAGAATTTGAAAAGAGTTTAATAAATTGGTGAGATTCTTATATCTAGCAGCACTATATTGGTTTCTCTGATATGTGGCGGTATTATTTATATCATGAATCATTACTGCTTACAATGCTGTTTCCAGTCATTAGTTGGGGAGGCCCATTTCATTTTGCTATGGCGCCCTGAGGTTGATGGGGCCACAGACTCGCAAGCGCATTTGTGTACGGATTATTAAGTTGGTGGCTTTCTTTTATGTAGCGCAACTATGTTTTGGCGGTATTATTTATACTGTTATGCTGCTTTTCTTCGTCACTAGTTAGAAGGGACCCATTTCATTTTACTATGAGGCCTTAAGTTAAAGGGGCCACTCAGCTGTAAGAGCATTTGTATAGGGATTAGTAACTTGATGACAGTCTGATATCTAGAGCTATATGGCGGTATTGTTTATACTGTTATGCTGCTGTTTCCTGTCATTAGATGATGGGGCCCACCATCTCACAAGTGCATTTGAATAGGGATTCATAAACTGGTGGTATTCTGCTATCTAGCACTACTATGTGGGTTCTTTGATATATGGCGGTATTACTTATATCATCATTATTACTGCTTACCTTGCTGTTTCTAGACATTAGGTGGGGGGGCCCGTCTCATTTTGCTATGGGGTACTGAGGTCTAGGGCCCACTCAGTTGCATTTTTATAGAGGTTAATAAATTGGGGGCACTCTGTTATCTAGCAGCGCTATGTGGTGGTCTCTGATATATGGCGGTATTATTTATACTGTTATGCTGCTATTTCCTGTCATTAGGTGATGGGACCTTGAGGTTGAGGGAGCCACTAACTCGCAAGCGCATTTGAATGGGGATTCATAAACTGGGGCACTTGCTGTTTACACTACTTTGGGTTCTCTATAATGGCTTTTAAAGATTACGCTTACACTGCTGTTTCCATTCATTAGTTGGGGAGGCCCATCTCATTTTACTATGGGGCTTTGAAGGTTAAAGGGGCCACTCAGCTGTAAAGAGCATTGTAAGTGATTAAAATGGGGTGGCAGTTGAATCGCACCAATGGCGGTATTGTTTTACTTTTATGCTGCTGTTTTCCTGCTTTAGAGATGGGGCCCCCCATCTCACAAGTGTTTTTAAAAGGGATTCAAAAAACGGGGGGTTTTCTGCTACCATCCCCATTTTTGGGGGTTCCCTTGATAAGGGCGGTTTATTTATATAATCCGTTATGACTGCTTACACTGCTGCTTCCATCTCATTTTGCTATGAGTTCCTGAGGTTTAGGGCCCCCTCGGTGCAATTTTTATAGAGGAAAAAAATTTGGTGAATCCTGCTATTTTCACCCTATTGGGTCTTGATAAAGGCGGTATTATTTATACTGTTATGCTGCTATTTTTTTCATTAGGGAGGGGGCCTTGAGATTGAGGACCACTAACTCGCAAGACATTTGAAGGGGGTTTCAAAAAACTGGGGGGAAACTTCTGTGTAGCACTACTATGTGGGTTTCTTGATATATGGGGGGTTTTAGTATACCAGTTTATTACTGCTTACACTGTTTTTTCCACATTATTTGGGGGGGGGGCCCATCTCTTTTTCTATGTGCCTTAAAGGTTAAAGGGGCCCTCAGCTGTAAGAATTTTATAGAGATTAGAAACTTGATGGCAGCCCGGATATTAGACTAAAAGGGGGTATGTTTATACTGTTTGTTTGGTTTCTGTCATTAGAAGGGGTTCCACTAACTACAGCGATTTAATAGGGATTCTTAAACTGGTGGTATTCTGATACCTATCACCACTATGTGGGTTCTCTGATATATGGCGGTATTATTTATATCATCAGTTATTACTGCTTAAACTGCTGCTTCCATCCTTTTTGCTTGGGTTTCCTGGGTTGGGGCCCACCAGCGCATTTTTATAGGGTTAATAAATGGGGCCCCTGCTTCTCCTGCCATTGGGGTCTCTGAAAAAGGCGGTAAAATTTTTTATGCCATCAATTATTACCACTTATGCTTCTGTTTCCTGTCATAAAGTGGTGTGGGCCCGTCTCATTTTGCTCAGGGGCCCTATGAATGCTACTTACGGCCCAGTGACTGTTCATTATAGTTTAGGATACTTACACAGTCCACAGCAGGATACTATTACACTGATACATTGCAGCAAACCCTCAGCGGGGCGGGTTTTCTGCCTCTGTGCGTAGAACAGATGGTTTCCGTTTAGGGACAGCAAGCGAAGATCTTGAAAACAGAGACATTGAAACACAAAGGACGCGGAGGGCTTCCCCGCCATCGAAAAAGGGTTTATTGATAGGGGGCGGACGAGAACCACATGAACTTTGGGGCCCACCCAGGTGGCCTTTAAAACCCCGGGCGGGAAGCAGCGGGCGCTGGGGGCTTTTCTTTAAATTGGGAAAGGGTTTAATGGCGGCTATAGGAAAATAATTTGCAAATACTCTGTGTTTTTCTTTTGAAGGAGCATCACTGGAAATACTTAATCATGTAGCACTCATACCAGGAACTAGTATTGTTCCCTTTTGGGGGGAGTTGGGGATGTGGGACAGAGAGCGGGGTTTTATCTTCTGTTATCAGCAATGTTTGTGTGGGGAGAAGCTGGGCAGACAGTGACCGGACAGATGACTGTAGGCTAGTGCTCTCTGTTATCAGCCAGCTCCGGCTGCCATAAAGCGAGTTACTGGACAGGTCAGGGGTCATCATAGGTGTACAGTTGTAAATGGGTCCAATAGATTAGGTGGCCACTGTTACCATAAAATCAGCACCTGCTGCCTAATAGATTGCATGTAAGGCACTGACCCGGGGGAGAGTTAGCGTGACCCCCATATCCTGCCATCGGAGAACCCGGGGCCCTTAAAAAGTTCATGACAGGGGCCACTGAAACCCGGGACAAGGAACACATCTATTCTCCGATATACTTACCCGCTGTGGATGGTAGGTAGGTCAATTGCTCCCGCGCTAAAGCGAGATTGGAAGGTCGGGAGGGATTATACAGCTGAATACGAGCCCAGTGGAGAAGGGGCCCTTGTACTGTTCTTGCATAGGGGCCTCTGCTCTCTGGAGCTTTCCAGAATCTACTGCTCCCTGTTACCGGGCTGTGTCTGCACAGGTCAAATTTTCAGTATTTTGAATATGCTGAAAATCCGACCGTCCCCGGCGCTGTGTAGCCCTCCATAGAAAATCCGTGTTGCAGTCTACACAGCGGAGATTTTTTACTGAGGGCTTCCTAACCCTAAAACCATCCGTGTTGGATATTCCGTCGGACCAATGTCGGATTCCTGCAGCCCCAATGTATTGGGCCGCCGGGAACCCGAAATCTGACCGACGGTTTTTGTGCAAAATCCGTGCAAAAAAAAAAGTGGTGCAGCGCGGTCTTGCAATGTGAAAATGACGCCGGATTTTGGACGCCATTTTCACTTTGCTGTGTGGACCTAGCCTCGGCCATCTCAGTTTATGAACGTAGGACAGGGGGGTACGAGCTATTGTTCCCTGTTACCATCCATCTCAGTCAGGGGGGAGGTTGGCTGTAGGACAGGGGGGTTAGCAGAACCGTCTTAACATAACTATGGGCCTGTGGACAGAGCACTTGCAGTGGGACCTGCCCAAATACATGACATCACGCTTGGCCAGACCTCGAGCCCTCCCCCCCCCCAAGCACACTCATATTATCATACCACTTATATATGGACACCGGCAGCCTACAGCCTACAAGACTATTTAGCAGGGCAGGGAGCCTTTGGCTCCCTTTCCCACCATGGTTTTGAACTGTTTGCACATCCTAAAAATGCACAAAAAGTTAAATAAGCGAAGCCAACCAAGTGATCCAGGGTATGTTTCTTGTATTCCTGTGACATACATATACCACCTGGGGCCCCAATAATTGTGGTGCCCCAAGGCAGCTGCCTAGTGAGCCCAATGGAAAAGATGGCCCTGGGGGTTACCATCCATCTCAATCAGGGGAGAGGCTATGACTGTAGGACAGGGGGGGTTACCATCCATCCATCAGGGAGAGGCTATATGTAGACAGGGGGTTACCATCCATCTGTCAGGGAGAGGCATGATGAGGACAGGGGTTTCCCCACTCGTCAGGGGAGAGGAGCTGTAGCAGGGGTGAATACTATCTATTACTCCCTGGTATCAGCTACGTCAGGCCAGGAGGTCCCTGTATACAGCGGGGTATACACATATGTCAGCTGCTCGATGCTTCTGTTCTTCTGAGTCTGAGTCATTTTCCCCTGTCCTATGGATGCTCGGCTAGACTGAGTGTGCATGTGTATGGGGGGATGGGATGATGAGCACTGGGCCGTATGAATTTAGCTTCAGTACAGCAAATCCAGGCCCATTACTGCTGGAACAGGTAGAGCACTTTCAAAGTGGTTTACCTGAGTCAGAATTGTCGCTTTGTAGCTAGAAAGCGCTAAATCTATGACCGCAGTAGAAGAGGTTCATAGAGTCAGGTGCAGTCTACACTACAAATGCGCGCAAAAAAATGGCGTCTGAGCACCAAAAATCCTACATGTCTCCCTAGGTGTACCAGCCCATATCCTTGTGTTGGGCATCTGACCTGAATTGTAAGCAAATAGATTTGGGTAGAACCGAATAGAAATTTGGCAAAAATCACCAAAAATATCAACCTCAAACCCAGGTAGATGTTAAAATTAGGGTCAGGGATTTTTAGGGATTTTAAGCGTTGCTCTGGGTCCTGTGTTGTACCAGGCCTCGCATTCCTCCCGCTGTGGCGTCACTTACAGTATTCCTTGGTTACCCCTACATTTTGAGGACCAGAGGTGACGTCAAATAGTGATGCTGCGGTGGGAGTGGCATGAGGCCGTCAACGCCTAAAACACCCTAAAAATCCTAATTTAGGGCTATGGTCAGGATTAGCATTGGGAATAGGATTAGAGAGAACATTTTAATACAGGACATTCCACCTGACAAAGGACAAGATACTTTTCGGATTCCTAAAACCGCGTCGTCCGGTGAGTATTTGGACAGTATTTTACACAAGAACCGAGGTTTTCTCAAAAGTTAGAGAAAAAATGTGGGTTTTGAACTTCCCAAACCAAAATTTTTTCTCAAGTTTGGTCAAACCAGTATTGAACCCAGAGCTCTATTCCAGCAACACTAATGAAAACCAATCTGATGACCATAACTAGTGGCCTCATGGGCAGATACATCACATGGACAATGTGTAATGATACATAGGGGCTGAGGCATTCATAGCAAGCAGGCTCGGAATGGCCCAATAGGGGAGAGGGGAACTACTGGTGGGTCCCTGGGCATGGCAGGATGGCTTTCAGGGACAAAAGCAGAGAAACCGACCTAGAAAGCAAGAGACATGTACAGTAGCTATAGGGTTGGCCCCAAGAACCAATTCCATTGGTGAGCCACAAGAATCAACTCTACTGGAGGACCCCAAGAATCAACTCCACTGGTGGGCCCCAAGAATCAACTCTACCGGTGGACCCAAAAATAAACTCCACAGGTGGGCCCCAAGAACCAACTCCACAGGTGGGCCCCAAGAACCAATAGCACTGGTGGGCCTCAAGAACCAACTCCACTGGTGGCCCCCCAGAACCAATCCCACTGGTGGGCCACAAGAATCAACTCCACTGGTGGGCCCCAAGAACCAATACCACTGGTGGGCCCCAGTAATCAACTCCACTGGTGGAACCAAAAGTAAACTCCACTGATGGGTCCCAAGAACCATTTCCACTGGTGGACCCCAAGAACCAATACCACTGGTGGGCCTCAAGAACCAACTCCACAGGTGGGCCCCAAGAACCAATACTACTGGTGGACCCTAAGAACCAATACCACTGGTGGGCCACAAGAATCAACTCCACTGGTGGGCCCCAAGAACCAATACCACTGGTGGGCCCCAGTAATCAACTCCACTGGTGGACCCAATAGTAAACTCCACTGATGGGTCCCAAGAACCAATTCCACTGGTGGACCCCATGAATCAACTCAACTGGTTGCCTCCAAGTTCACTGCTTGGCCCTAAGAAATAACTTTATTATTGGGCATCAGGCACCCCCCTGACAGCAAGAGTAGAATGGGCCTCCATCCTGGTGTTGGGTTTTGGCACCATCCCAACCTTGACTACTATCACTCATAAAGTCACATATTCCCTAAACCTTAGCCTTGAGGGTTAAGAGATCCCACTGATATTAATTGAGCACCACTACATCCCACTGTATAGCATACGTGACCCGTTTTCAGAATTCTAACCTGAAAGGTTTTAACCACAGCCCTGAGAACGTCCCTTAAAAGTCATCGCACAGAGAAGGCCCCACAATGGCTAATTTCGGCTGAGATTTCATTAAAGGGGTGCTCCCACCATAGAGTTTGATGGCATATCTATAGGATGTCTAATTGGTGCAAGTCCTACCTCTGAGACCCGCACTTATCTTGGGAACGGGCACCTGCAAGTGTCAGCTCAGAACAGAGACCTTGTTGCACATGCCCACGACTCTCCTTTCTGTTCTTTGCAAGTTCCCAGTACAGCCGAACACTGCACTCTCATGGAACCAAATGGAGAGTCGTGCGTATGCGCAATGGGCGCTCCATTCTGGGCTGACACTTTCAGGGGTTCAGAGGTTAGCGCGGCACCTAACAGACTTTAGAGGCTTATCCTATCGATATGCCATCAAGGTCTATGGTGGGAGCACCCCTTTAACTCTACCCTTTTTGTGACCCGGTTTCCAAGAGACTGCTGTTGTATGACATATGGAAAAAAACTCTGTCTCTGGCCATACAGAGAGCTGAGATCTCAAGGTTCAAGGCTCCTGTAAGGTGCAGGCACCATCTATGGGGGTCATCTTCATCAGAATATGACCTCCCGAAAAGTCCACTACTAGGTACAGTGTCCCTGTTCAGAAACATGGACAAGAGGTTTAATCACCTCACCTTTGGCCTTAAAAACGGGGGTGTCCGATGCTCAGCCCACACTCTATTATAGTGAATGGGAGATGAGTAAGTATACGCCTCTCCCAAGGAAACCCCTATTAGTTCGACCACCACTACTCAATCAGTAAGTCATACATGTCCACTGCATGAAGCCATCTTATTACACTGTATCTGATAACCAGTTCAGCCACACATTTGATGGCCTTGTTACATCTTGGAGAAGGCGCAAAGCCAAATCAATGTTCTGAACATGTCCCACTGTCCTCTCCAACAAAAGCTCCAACGTTCCATAGAAGAGTCGGACCATGGACCATATCTGCTCATAACTCAACTCTCATGGAAGGTCCAACATGTGGTTTTCTGTGTATAGTTCTTGGGTAAGGTTGTAGACCTTCACAATGGCCTCTACCGTGGTCAGGAGGACTACTTTAGCTTCCTCATGGTCCCTGACACACACCACTTTGTACATCTCCTCTACAGGAGGCAGAGCCAGGAAGGCCACCTCGGCCACTTGTCGGATGAACCAGCTGTGGTAGTGGGCCAGGGTCTTGTGGTAGGCCTCGGCACACATTTCAGAGGTCCGGTCTTGACCGGGACTGGTGCCAAGGTTGTAGAGGAAAACCTCCAGCCACTTCAAGGCTCGATGCATCCGCAACAACGTCCGACAACCGGAAGGAACCCTGTTGGGGGGAAGCTCTTTGAAGTTGACCACATCGTTCTCCAGCTCAAATTGTATCATGGAGCGGAGCCTGTACTTCCCCCGTTTTTCCCCGTAGGGTCCGGGAGGATGTTGTTTTTGGGTTTTGGTTTAGGGGATATGAAGGTGAAGACTGTCCCCATAGAGTCCATGAACCTGGTCAGAGAATGAGATGGAAGATTAGACTTCAAAGGGATGACCAATTCATACAGTATCTCAGACAAGTAAGTACACCCCTTACATTTTTGTAAATATTGTATTAATTTTTTTCATGGGCAACACAGAAATCTGAAATTTGATCAATGTAAAGGTCAGTGCCCGGCTTGTATCACAGGGAATGTGGGGGTCTCAAAATAACTCAACAAAAACCCAAAATTATCTAAACCGGGGCAACAAAAGTGATGAAAAGGGAAAAAATTGTGCCCAATTTGCCATTTTCCCTCCATGGTAGCTTGATTTATTAGTGTTACGAAGTCCAGTTGTGAATGTGGGGGGGGGTTGTTAAATTTGGTGTTATGCTCCACACTCTTCTTTGGGTCTTTGAAAGTTCAAAATGGCTCCTCAGGGCAAAGAACTGTTGAAGTTGAGAAAAAGAATTGTTGCTTAATAAAGATGGCCGAGGCAAAGAAAAATCCAAAACCCCTGACACTGGCTGCAGCGCGGGGGCCAACCCCCTGACACTGAGCTGCAGACGGGGGCCAACACCCTGACACTGAGCTGCAGGGGGGGAACCAACACCCGCCCACTGAGCTGCAGCGCGGGGGCCAACCCCGACACTAGTGCAGCGCCAACACCCTGAACTGAGCTGCAGGGGGGGGGCCAACCCTGACAAGCTGCAGAGCGGGGGCCAACACCCTGACACGAGCTGCAGCGCGGGGGCCCAAAACCCCCTGACACTGAGCTGCAGAGGGGGGGCCAACCCCCTACATGAGCTGCAGAGGGGGGGGCCCAAAACACCCTACATGGTGCAGAGCGGGGGCCAACACCCTGCACTGAGCTGCAGAGGGGGGGCCCAAACACCCTGCCCACTGAGCTCAGAGCGGGGGCCCAACACCCTGACCTGGTGCAGCGGGGAGGCCAAACACCCTGACACTGAGCTGAGCATGGGGGCCAAAAAACCCCCTACACTGAGCTGCACGCGGGGAAAAACACCCTGAACTGACTGCGAGGGGGGGGCCAACCCTACTCTGAGCTGGCCATGGGGGCCAACACCCCTAACTGAGCTGCAGCCGGGGGGGCCCGACCCCTGACACTGGCTGCAGCGACGGGGCCGACACCGACACTGAGCTGCAGAGCGGGGGCCAAACCCGCACTGAGCTGCAGCGCGGGGGCCCAACCCCCCTGACACTGAGCGCAGCAGGGAGGCCAACCATGACACTGGCTGCAGCAGGGGGGCCAAACACCCCTACACTGAGCTGCAGCGCGGGGAAAAACACCCTAAAACCTGAGCTGCAGACGGGGCCAACACCCTGACACTGAAGCTGCAGCATGGGGGCCAACAACCCTACATGAGCTCAGCGGCGGGGGCCGACAACCCTGACATGAGCTGCAGCGCGGGGGGGCCAACACCCTGACATGAGCTGCAGCACTGGGGAACGACACTACACTGAGCTGCAGCCGGGGGCCAACACCTGACACTGGGGCTGCAGCGCGGGGGCCAACACACCTGACACTGAGCTCAGCGCGGGGGGCCGACACCCTGAATTTGAGCTGCAGTCGGGACCAACCCCTGAACACTGAGCTGCAAGCGCGGGACCAACACCCGACACTGAGCTGCATGCGGAGACCAACATTGCCCTGGCTGCGCGCGGGGGCCAACACCTGACACGGGAGCTGAAAGGGGGGCCAACACCCTGACATGAGCTGCAGCGCGGGGGCCAACACCGACACTGATCTGCAGCGCGGGGCGACAACCCTGACACTGAGCTGCAAAGCGGAGGCCAACACCTGACACTGAGCTGCAGCGCAACACCCTGACACTGAGCTGCACGCCAACACCCTGACACTGACTGCAGCGTGGGGGCCAACAACCCTGAACTGAGCTGCAGCGCGGAACCAACGCACTGACACTGGGGTGCAGCGCGGGGGCCAACCCCACTGAACACGGTGCAGCGCGGAAAACCCACACTGACAC
Organism: Phyllomedusa bahiana; assembly: GCA_025379985.1. Lineage (NCBI taxonomy): Eukaryota > Metazoa > Chordata > Amphibia > Anura > Hylidae > Phyllomedusa > Phyllomedusa bahiana. The sequence continues at coordinate 7,049 of JAODAL010053295.1, read as the reverse complement.
TGGCTGCAGCGGGGGAAACCCAAAAACGGCACTGACATGACTCCCAGCGCGGGAAACCAACACTGACACTGAGCTGCAGCGCGGGGGCCAACACCCTGAAAACTGAGGCTGCAGCGCGGGGGCCAACACCCTGACACTGAGCGCAAGCGGGGGCCAACACCCTGACACTGAGCTGCAGCGCGGGAGCCAACACCCTGACACTGAGCTGCAGAGGGGACCAACACACTGACACTGAGCTGCAGCGCGGGGCCAAAACCCTGACACTGAGCTGCAGCGGGGGGGGCCAACACCCCTGACACTGAGCTGCAGCGCAGGGGCCAACCCCCTGACATGAGCGCAGCGCGGAACCAACACACTGACACTGAGCTGCAGCGCGGGGGCCAACACCCTGACACTGAGCTGCAGCACGGGGCCAACACCCTGACACTGAGCTGCAGCGCCAACACCCTGACACTGAGCTGCAGCGCCAACACCCTGACACTGAGCGAGGAGCGGGGGCCAACACCCTGACACTGAGCTGCAGTGCGGAGGCCAACCACCCTGACACTGAGCTGCAGCGCGGAGGCCAACCCCCTGACACTGAGCTGCAGCGCGGGGGCCAACACCCTGACACTGAGTTGCAGCGCGGAGGCCGACCCCCTGACACTGAGCTGCAGCGCGGGGCCGACACCCTGACACTGAGCTGCAGGGCGGGGCCGACACCCTGAAAACTGAGCTGCAGCGCGGAGGCCGACACCTTACACGACGGCACCCGCGGGGCCAACACCTGACACTAGCTGCAGCGCGGAGGCCAACACCCTGACCTGAGTCAGAGGGGGGGCCAACCCCCTGAACTGAGCTGCCGGGGGGCCCGCCCCCCTGACACTGATGCAGAGCGGGGACCGACCCCCTGACCCGGGTTGCAGCGCGGGGGGAAAACCCCCGACATGAGCTGCAGCGCGGGGGCCAACACCCTGACACTGGCTGCAGCGGGGGGGCCCAAAAACCCCTGACTGAGCTGCGCGGGAGGCCAACACCCTGACACTGAGCTGCGCGGGGGGCCCCAACACCCTGAAACTGAGCTGCAGCGCCAACACCCTGACACTGACTGCACCCCAACCCCCTGACACGAGCTGCAGCGCCAAAAACCCTGACCTGAGCTGCAGCCCCAAAACACCCTGACACGATGCAGGCGGGGGCCATCCCCCTGACACTGAGCGCAGCGCCAACACCCTGACACTACTGCAGGCGGGGCCGAACCCGACAGGCTGCAGAGCGGGGGCCAACCCCCTGAACTGAGCTGCACCCGGGGGGGCCGACACCTGACACTGAGCTGCAGCGCCAACCCCCCTGACACTGAGCTGCAGCACGGGGGCCCACATTGACACTGGTGCAGGGGGGGGGGCCAACATCCTGACACTGAGCTGAGAGCGGGGGCCAACCCCGGACATGAGTGCAGCGGGGGGCCAACACCCTGACCTGAGCGCAGAGCGGGGGCCAAACCCTGAAATCCATAAGGGGCCAACACCCTGACACTTAAGGGTACGGTGGTCAAGACCATACAACGGTTTAAAAAGAAGGAACCATAAACGGGGCCTTACCGTGGTCGACAAAAAATGTTGAGTGCACGTGCTCAGGATTATATCCAGAGATGAGTGCTGCCAGCATTGCTGCAGGGGTGGGGGGTCAGCCTGTAAGTGCTCAGACCATAGGCCATACACTACATCAAATTGGTCTGCATGGCTGTCGTCCCAGAAAGAAGCTTTTTCTAAAGATGAAGCACAAGAAAGCCGCAAACAGTTTGCTGAAGACAATCAGACTAAGGACATGGATTACTGGGACCGTGTCCTGTGCTCGGATGAGATCAAGATAAACTTATTTGGTTCAGATGGTGTCAAACGTGTGTAGCAGCAACCAGGTGAGAAGTACAAAGACAAGTGTGTCGGCCTCCAGTCAGGCATGGTGGTGAGAGTGTCATGGTTTGGGGCTGCATGAGTGCTGCCAGCTGTGGGGAGCTACAGTTCATTGAGGGAACCATGAATGCCAACATGTACTGTGACATACTGAAGCAGAGCATGATCCTCTTCCTTCTGGGCCACAGGGCAATATCCAACATAATAATGACCCCAAACACCTCCAAGACCACCACTGCCTTACTAAAAGAATTTAGGGTAAAGGTCCCGGACTGGCCAAGCGTCCCCAGACCAAAACCCTTTGGGGAAAAACTGTGGGGGCCTCCTATACAGAAGGGGGAGGAGCAAAGGTCTCTACCGTCACCGCCCCCGGATGTCGTCATGAAGGGGGGAAAAGAGGATTCCAGTGGCTGCACCCGGTAAAGCCTTAGTGACCTCCAGGCCCAAGGGGTTAGGCGCGTGGGAAATAAGGGCGGCCACACAGAATTTTTCACCCTTGGGAAACAATTTGACATTGTCACTTAAGGGTGTCCTCACTTTTTTTGGTACTTGGGTGCCCTCTTTTTGTTGCCCATTAGGGGTGTCCTCATTTTTGTTGTCATTAGGGGTTGTCCCCCTTTTTGTTGTCAAGGTTTAAAAATTTGATGTCTGGCTGGGTTTTTGAGGACCCCCCCTCCCCTGTATAAAAGCCGGGCACCGAATTTACATTGTATAAAGTGTTAGTCTTCGTGTTGTCCCATGGAAAAACATAGAATCCCAATATTTAAAAAATGTGAGGGGTGTATTACTTTTGTGGATACTGTAGTTTCCCTTTTTGTCTGTATCCCCTTGCGGGAGGAGGAGACTCATGCCCCCTTCTGTCGGTATCCCCCTGAAGGGGGAGGAGATCATAGCTCCTTTCTGTCTGTATCCCCCTCGGGAGGGGAGATCATAGCCCCCTTTCTGTCGTATCCCCCTGAGGAGGAGGAGCTCTAGCTCCCTTCTGTCTGTATCACCCGGGGGGGAGGAGACTCATAGCTCCTTCTGCTGTATCACCCTGCAGGGGGAGAGGTCATAGCTCCCTTCTGTCTGTACATCTGAGGAGTAGGGACTCATAGCTCCCAAATGTCTGTATCCCCTGCAGGGGGAGGAGGCTCATAGCTCCCTTCTGTCTGTTCCCCTGCAGGGGGGGGGAGACTCAAGTCCTTCTGTCTGTTCCCCTGCGGGGGGAGGGGGACTCATACCCCCCCTTCGTCTGTATCCCCTCAGGAGGGGAGATCTAGCCCCCTTCTGTTGTATACCCTGCAGGGGGGGAGGCTCTAGCCCCCTTCTGTCTGTTTCACCCTGGGGAGGAGGAGGAGATTTCATAGCCCCCTTTGTCTGTATCACCCGGGGGGGAGGAGGCTATAGCCCCCTTCTGTCTGTATCCCCCTGCGGGGGGGGAGGAGGAGACTCATAGCTCCTTCTGTCTGTATCACCTGAGGGGAGGAGATCATAGCCCCCTTCTGTCTGTTCGCCCTCAGGGGGGAGGAGGGATCTAGCTCCCTTTGTTGTATCACCTGCGGGGGGAGGGGGACTCATGCCCCCTTTCTGTCGTATCCCCTGCAGGAGGAGGAGATATAGCCCCCTTCGTCTGTTTCACCCTGAAGGGGGAGGAGGAGACTCATAGCTCCCTTTCTGTCTGTTCCCCCGCAGGGGGGGGGGAGCTCAGAGTCCTTCTGTCTGTATCCCCCGCAGGGGGAGGGGGGTCATAGCCCCCTTCTTCGTTCCCCCCTGCAGGAGGAGGAGACTCATGTCCCTTCTGTCTGTATCCCTGCAGGGGGAGGAGGAGATCATGCTCCCTTCGTCGTTCACCCTGAGGGGAGGAGCCTTAGCCCGTTTTGTTGTTCCCCCTGCAGGAGGGGGAAACTTAGTTTCCCTTCTGTTTGTATCACCTGCAGGGGAGGAGGAGACTATAGTCCTTTGCTGTATCACCCTGCAGGGGGGAGGGGAGACTCAGAGTCCTTCTGTCTGTATCACCCCGCAGGGGGGGAGATAAGCCCCCTTTCTGTTGTTCCCCCTCAGGGGGAGGAGGAGATCTAGCTTTTCGTCTGTATCACCTGCGGGGGAGGAGGAGACTATAGCCCCCTTCTGTTTTGTATCACCTGAGGGGGAGGAGGAGATCATAGCCCCCTTCTGTCTGTATACCCTGCAGGAGGGGGGGCCTCATGCTCCGTCTGCTGTATCACCCTGAGGAGGAGGAGATATAGCTCCCTTTGTCTGTATCCCCTGAGGGGGGGAGTCATAGCCCTTTGTCTGTTTACCCTGAGGGGGGGAGTCATAGCTCCCTTCTGTCTGAAATACCCTGCGGGGGGAGGAGCCTCATGCCCCCTTCTGTTGTATCACCCTCAGGGGAAGGAGGGCTCATAGCCCCCTTCTGCTGATCACCTGCAGGGGGAGGAGACTCATGCCCCCTTCTGCTGTATCACCCACGGGGGGAGGAGCTCATGCCCCCTTCTGTCTGTATCACCTGCAGGAGGAAGGAGATTTGCTCCCTTCTTCTGTTCACCCGCAGGGGGGGAGGAGATCGTAGCTCCCTTCTGTCTGTATCACCCTGCAGGAGGAGGAGACTCTTAGCCCCCTTCTGCGGTATCACCCTGAGGAGGGGAGATCTAGTCCCTTTGTCTGTATCCCCCTGCAGGAGGAGGAGACTATAGCTCCTTTGTCTGTATCACCCTGCAGGAGGAGGAGACTTCTCCTTCTGTCTGTTTTCCCCTGAGGGGGAGGAGACTCTTTGCTCCTTTGTCGTATCACCCTGCAGGAGGAGGAGATTTTATCCCTTCTGTCTGTATCCCCCCTGCGGGGGAGGAGACTCATACCCCCTTCGTCTGTATCACCTGCAGGAGGGGAGATATGCCCCCTTCTGTCTGTACACCCTGCGGGGGGGGGGACTCAGGTCCCTTCTGTCTGTATCCCCCTGCAGGGGGGGAGGAGATTTCATAGTCCCTTCTGTCTGTTCCCCCTGCAGGGGGGAGACTCATGCCCCCCTTCTGTCTGGGTATCCCCCTGCAGGAGGGGGAGAATCATAGCTCACTTCTGTCGTAGCCCCTGCGGGGGAGGGATCATAGCCCCCTTCTTCTGTATCACCCTGCGGGGGAGGAGGAGACTCATAGCTCCCTTCTGTCTGTTCCCCCTGCGGGGGAGGAGTCATGCTCCCTTTGTCTGTTCACCTGAGGGGAGGAGGAACTCATAGCTCCCTTCTGTCTTTTTTTCCCCTGCAGGGGGGAGGGGTTTTAGTTCCCTTCTGTCTGTTCCCCCTGCAGGGGGAGGAGATCATGCTCCCTTCGTCGTTCACCTGCAGGGGGGGGGAAAATATAGCTCCTTCTGTTCTATCCCCCTGCAGGGGGGGAGACTATAGCTCTTTCTGTCTGTATCCCCCTGCAGGGGGAGGGGGGGGGGACTATAGCCCCTTTGTTGTATCCCCCTGCGGGGGGAGGAGGAGACTCATGCTCCCTTCTTTTCTTTCACCTGCAGGGGGGGGGACCCTCATAGCCCCCTTTGTCTGTATCACCTGCGGGGGGAGGAGTATAGCTCCCTTCTGTCTTTTTCACCTGCAGAGGGGGGGAGATCATAGCTCCCTTCTGTCTGTATCCCCCTAGGAGGAGGAGACTCATGCCCCCTTTTTGTCTGTATCACCCTGTAGGAGGGGAGGAGATCTGTCCTTCGTCTGTATCCCCTGAGGAGGAGGGATCATAGCCCCCTTTGTCTTATGCCGCAGGAGGAGGAGACTATAGTCACTTTTCTTGCACCCTGCAGGGGGGGGCTCATAGCCCCTTCTGTCTGTTCCCCCTGGGGGGAGGAGGGATCATAGCTCCTTCGTCTGTATCACCTGCAGGGGGAGGAATCATAGCTCCCTTCTGTCGTACACCCCTGCAGGGGGAGGAGGGATCATAGCCCCCTTCGTCTTCACCTGCGGGGGAGGGGGCGGTATAGCCCCCTTTTGTCTGTATCCCCCTGCAGGAGGAGGAGACTCATAGCCCCCTTTGTCTGTATCCCCCTGCGGGGGGAGGGGGACTCTTTTGCCCCCTTCTGTCTCTATCCCCCGCAGGGGAGGAGACCATAGCTTCTTCTGTCTGTATCCCTGCGGGGGGAGGAGGAAAATATAGCCCCCTTCTGTCTGTTAAACCTGCGGGGAGGAGGAGATCATAGCTCCTTCTGTCTGTTCACCCTGCAGGGGGAGGAGCCCATAGCCCCTTCTTCTGTATCCCCCTGCAGGGGGGAGGGCTCATAGCCCCCTTCTGTTGTATCCCCCTGCAAGGGGGGAGATCATAGCCCCCTTCTGTCTGTATCCCCCCTGCAGGAGGAGGGACTCTAGCCCCCTTCTGTCTGTACCCCCTGTAGGAGGAGGAGGAGATCTAGCCCCCTTTCTGTCTGTATCACCCTGCAGGGGGAGGGAAAATCATGCCCCCTTTTCTGTCTGTATCCCCCTGCGGGGGAGGGGGCTCTTTGCTCCTTTGTCTGTATCACCTGCAGGGGGAGGAGACTCATAGTCCCTTCTGTTGTTTCACCCTGGGGGGGAGGACTCATAGCTCCCTTCTTTGTACCCCCTGCGGAGGAGGAGCCTATAGCTTCCTTCTGTTGTATCACCCTGCGGGGGAGGAGATCATAGCCCCCTTTGCTGTATCCCCCTGCGGGGGAAAGGAGTATGCCCCCTTTGTTGTATCCCTGAAGGGGGGGGGAATCATAGTCCCTTTGTCGTATCCCCCCTAGGGGGAGGAGATCATAGCTCCCTTCTATCTGTATCCCCCTGCAGGAGGAGGGATCATAGCCCCCTTCTGTCTTGTATCCCCCTGGGGAGGAGGGACTCATAGCCCCCTTCTTTTGTTCACCCTGCGGGGGGAGGAGGGACTATAGCTCCCTTCTGTTGTATCCCCCGGGGGGAGGGCTCATGCTCCCTTCGTCTGTATACCCTGCAGGGGGAGGGAAATAGCTCCTTCTGTCTGTTTCACCCTGAGGGGGACTCTACCCCTTCTGTTGTATCACCGCGGGGGGGAGACTCATAGCCCCCTACTGTCTGTATCACCCTGCAGGGGGAGGAGCCTCATAGCTCCCTTCTGTCCATATTAAAAGGGAGCTTTATTGTTGAAGAAGGAAGACATTGCACTCACTTTATCAGTTCCCCCCCAGGCTTCCAAAACA
>JAODAL010053294.1:0-25394 GCA_025379985.1 Phyllomedusa bahiana | reverse complement strand
AATTGCGGGCTTTATGATTAGAGCCCAGCACATTTTTAACAGGGCTGGCGATATAGGATTTAAACCCGCAGACCATGCAGTGGAGAGTCCCAGACTAAATCCGGATGTGTGAGCAGAAAACCCGTCAGAGCTTAAAAAGGGCAAAAGGGGCTTCAGAGTGCAGTTCAGGTAGCTGTCAGAGCCCATGTTTTAGGACGCATGTGAAGCTGTAAAAGGGGAAGACGTGATGGGCCCAACAGCTTCAGTCAGTTTTCCCCACTTGTTTTAGGTCAGAGTGTTAGGCGGGGCCAGGTGTAAAAAAGGTAAGGATTAGTGCAGCCCACAACCCTTTAGCCCAGGGACCAGGAAGCAAGTGAGGTCTGGAAATCTGTGTACGTGCTGCAGGCCCAGAGGGGGGGTGCAGATCCCCAAAGATGGAGTTTTCCTTGCTGGCTGCACTTGATGGTAGGCTGCGTACAGAGCAGGGGGTCTTTAGTTCTTTTTACTGTGTATCGGTCACCGGAGGGCTAAAAAACGTTCCTCGGGTTAGGCAAAGTTTGGCCCCCGGGGCGGGGTGGATGGCAGGGTTATGGAGGTTTAATTAGAGAGAGGAGACATTCATTAAAAAAAAATAAGATAAAAAAAATTTAAAAAAATAAAAATATTATAATCCTATAACTATTTACTTTCTATTGAATAGCAGCACATAAAACATGAAATACTCAATAATGATATTGTATGTCTTGGCTGACATTCAATCCCTGTGGCATGCATGTGTCCAAACAAAATATCCACCATGTCTCCCTGGCTAACAGCTTCTTGTGCAAATCTCCTCCCCGGGGAGAATGCTGAATTTGATCAATTCCTACCACAGATAAGGATCGCAGGTCCTCTCAACCCCAACGCCACCCCGCCTCCCCCCGCCATTCACACTAGTAATATGCCTCGACACTTGGGAAGTTTTAAATTTATCAGGTTTCAATGCATCCGAAAAATTGCCGTCGGATACGGGCCTTCAACGGCCCTTTAGTGCAGCCAACATATTGTAATTTACATTTTCTACAACTTACCAAATAGACCACAAACTTCGTATTGCAATTAATATATGTTTTGTTGAAAAATACCTTTTTGTTGCAATAGGAGGTAAAAGTAGTAATTTTTTTCTACATTGCTGCACACTGTACACACTCTATGGCCGCATCCAAAGAAACGTTTTGTATTCAGCGATGTGAGTGAAGATGTATTGTCTGTAATAAACAGACTCGGGGAGACCAACGATCCTATTGTGGGAGCTTTGCATGCAAAAAATCTCGTATTGTATTTCAAAAGTTTTTTAATGCATTCATTAACAAACAAAATAGGTAAATGTGTCTTTATGATGTTGACTATCTGACTAAATTGTCTACTATAATTCGTGGAGAACATAACCTGGCCCTGATGTGACCGGCCCCATTCACTTCTATTATTAGCCGTGCGTAAGCACCGCGAAGAAGTGACCTGTCACTTCTCTCCCAGGTTTTATGATATGATAGTATTGTGTGCCCAGGGAGACGAGGCATAATTCATAGTTCTCTATGAGAGCTATGAATTACCGTAATCTTGACGCTCATTTTGCTGCGCAAATTCTCCGTGTAAACATACCCTTAGATTTTTTCCTGTGTATTATGGAGGATGAAGCTAGAGGCAGCAATGGGTAAACCATGTTGTTGCTATCTTCTCAGTGTGGTGTGGCTTTTCAGGTCTGTGTATGAAGTGGCTATGTCCCCCTCTAGAACCATTTATATGCTGTGGAAGAAATTGACTAAAGTGCCAATATATGAACATAAGTGTGCTCAACATACAGTCCTCTTGTATTATTTATTATTTGTATTATAAAGAAGATGTATTTTTTTAAAAGGAGATTAAATGAATCACACGATGTCTACATTCGGCTCATTAATCTAGAAAATACAGTGGGTACGGAAAGTATTTAGACTCCTTTACATTTTTCATTCTTTCATTCATTGCAGCCATTTGGTAAGATCCAAAAAGTTCATTTTTTTGCTTATTAGTGAAAAAGAAAAAAAAAGAAATATAGATATTTTTGCAAATTTATTAAACAAGAAAAACTGAAATATCCCAAGTATTCAGACCTTTTGCTGTGACACTCATATTTAACTCACATGCTGTCCATTTCCTTCTTATGGTCCTTAAGATGGTTCCACTCCTTCATTGGAGTCCAGCTGTGTTTAATTAAACTGATTGGACTTGATTAGGTTAGGCACGCACCTATCTATATAAAACCTCACAGTGCATGTCAGAGCACATGAGAATCATGAGGTCTAAAGGACTGCCCAAGGAGCTCAAGGGCAGAATCTTGGCAAGGCACAGATCTGGCTAAGGTTAAAAAAGAATTTCTGCAGCATTCAAGGTTACTAAGAGCACAGTGACCTCCATAATCCTTAAATGGAAGAAGTTTTGGATTACCGCAATGCTTCCTTGACCTGGCCGTCCAGCCAAACTAAGCAATTGTGGGAGAAGCACCTTGGGGAGAGAGGTAAAGAAGAACCCCAAGATCACTGTGGCTGAGCTCCAGAGATGCAGTAAGGAGATAGGAGAAAGTTCCACAAAGTCAACTATCACTGTAGCCCTCCACCAGTCGGGGCTTTATGGCAGAGTGTGCCGACAGAAACCTCTCCTTAGTGCAAGACATATGAAAGCCCGCATACAGTTTGCAAAAAAAACACATGAAGGACTCCCAGACTATGAGAAATAAAATTCTCTGGTTGATGAGACAAAGATTGAACTTTTGGTGTTAATTTTAAGCGGTTTTGTGTGGAGAAAACCAGGCACTGCTCATCACTTATCCAATACAATCCCAACAGTGACACATGGTGGTGGCAGCATCATGCTATGGAGGTGTTTTTCAGCTGCAGGGATAGGACGACTAGTTGTAATTGAAGGAAAGATTAATGCGGCCAAGTACAGAGATCTCCTGGATAAAAACGTTTCCAGAGTGCTCTGGACCTCAGAGGGGCCGAAGGTTCTTCTTCCAACAAGAAAATGACCCTAAGCCACAGCTAAAATAACAAAGCGGGGGCTTCAGAAAAATCTGTGCCCATTCTTGCCGGGTCGAGACAGACCCTGACCTAAACCCAATTTGAGATTTTGGGGAGAGACTTGAAAAGGGGCGTCCATCAACGCCCCCCACCCAAACCCTGGGGGGAACTGGGAGGATCTGCAAGGAAGAAGGAGTTTCCTGGTGAAAAAAAACTTGTTGATCTTTTCCAAAAGACTCTGGTTGTAGAGCTCGAAAGGGTGATTTTACTCTATGAGCAAAAGGGTCTGAAAACTTAAGACCATGTGATTTTCTGTTTTTTTTTTTTTAATAAATTTGCAAAAATATAACTTTCTGTTTTTTTCTTTTAAGTTGGAGTTCAGAGTTACATTTAAAGAGCAAAAAAAAGAACTTTTTGGATCTTACCCAAATGGCTGCAATGAAAAAAGGGGGAAAAATTTAAAGGGGTCTGAATACTTTCCGTCATATTTTATTTAAAAAATATATATTATAATATATTATATATATATTATTTAATATTATATATTTGTTGAAACCCGAGGTTTTCACCACTTATAAAAAGACCATATGCAGTTTTTCCTATCGAATGAAATTACAAAAAAACCTTACCTGTTTTAGATCAATTATGATTAGAAAATTTTTTATATTTGCCCAAATTCCCGAATTCATAAATGAGAGAAATTTTTCAAGGGATTTTATTTCTTTTCTCAAAGTCAAAAGTTTTTCATACGTTTCTTATTTTTGGAACATTGCCCTTTTAACTGTATGACTTGGGTCAAAAGTTTTGAAAATCCTTCCACAAGCTTTTCACAATAGTTGGTAGAATTTTGGCCCTTTCCTCCTGACAGAACTGGTTAATGGCCATATTTTTGGTTGCCTTGCCGCACCTGTCTTTGGTTTTGTGGGGGGGCACCCCAAAACATTGAGGGGTTTTTCCTTAAGCCACTTTGTAACCGTTTGGCAGTATGCGGGTGTCATTTTCCTTTTAAAAGACCAATTTTAACTTCCGGGCTGATTTTTGAATGTTTCTTTCATTTTGCCACATAATCTTTTTTCCCCTTTGATGCCCATTATTTTGTGAAGGCATCGTCCCCCCTGCGGGAAAAACAACCCACAACATATGTGCCACCTGGGGTTCTTTGGTCCGTGAATCATCAAAGGGATGACAAGCTCCCTCCAGAAGGTGGCGCCATTCCTCCGGGCCTTTTGATACGAGTTACTCTCTTTTCCAATAGCAAAAATTCCTTTTTGCCCAACGAGAAAGTTTTGGAGAAGAAATCCGCAGGTGAGGGTTTTCCCCCTTGGCCCTTCTGGTAGGATGCCCCAAACCCCACCGAAGAGGCATCCCCCCCTTCAGCGAAAAGGCTTCTCGGGGTCAGGGCGTGAAAGATGGGTGCGGAGGCAAAGGCCGTCTTTAAAATTTAAGAAAGCTTTTTCGGCCGCTGGGGGCCAACACCTCAGATTAGCCCCTTTTCTTATCAAAGTCACAATTGGAGCCACCGTGTAGAAAAGTGGGGGATGAATTGCTGATAATAATTGGCGAATCCAGAAAAAGTTGTATGGCCCGGGCCAACAGGGGTGGCCAGCAGGATAGCAGATAATTGGCAGGGGCCATTTGCAGGGTCAGTCGGAGACAATATTCCGAGGAAGGGCAGGCTGGATTGATTGGAACAGCATTTCTCTAATTTAGCATACAGGCAGTTACTGTGAAGACGTTTCAGGACCTGGTGCACCTGCGACCGATGGGTCCGGAGGTCAGGAGAAAAAACCAAGATGTTGTCCAGGTATACGATGACGCAACTATACAGCAGGTTGACGAACTCCTGAAAGACCGTGGGAGCATTACACAGGCCGAAGGGCATCATCAGATATTTGAAGTGGCCATCCCGGGTGTTAAAGGCAGTTTTCCACTCATCACCCTCACGGATCCTGATGAGGTTGTACGCTCCGCGCAGATCCAGTTTGGAAAAGATTCTGGCTCCTTGGAGTCGGTCGAAGAGTTCTGTGATTAGCGGCAAGGGGTACCGGTTCTTCACGGTAATCTGGTTGAGGCCCCTGTAGTCGATGCAGGGGCGTAGACAACCATCCTTCTTCTTGACGAAGAAAAAACCAGAACCGGCGGGTGAGGCGGACTCGTGAATAAAGCCCTTTTGCAGGTTCTCTCGGATATAGGCCGACAGCCTGGGTCTCGGGCATAGACAGCAGGTAGACCTTGCCCAGGGGATGACTGGTCCCAGAAAGGAGGTCAATGGGACAGTCATAGGGGCGATGCGGAGGAAGAGATTCGGCCTGCTTCTCAGAGAAGACATCCGCGTAGTCCTGGTATTCAGCGGAAAGACCCCGGCAGAGACCTGTAGAGCTGCTGAGGAGGAACGAGTCGCACTGGCCGTGGAACCTTCAGACAGCGACTCCGACAGTCGGGTCCCCAGCGCAAAACCTCCCGGTCCTCCAGTTGAGCGTAGGGGCGTGGTGCTGCAGCCACGGAAGCCCCAACAGTGGCTTGGTCACGTACCGGATAGCATCACTAAGGAGCTCCTCACTGACGGAGGATATCACCAAAGGCTTCTCCAGGCAGATCACTGGGAGACAATTCTGGGACACCAGGGCGGCATGAATAAAGTTCCCAGCAGAGCCGGAGTCCAGAAAAGCAGGCACCCGAAATACGAGTCCAGAATCGGTCGAGACCTCTACTTCCATGGATAGACGTGGAGAGGAAGAGTTCACACCCAGGGACGCCTCTTCGACATGACCTGGGTGCGGGCGTTTCCCTGCTGCTGGGGGCGAAGCGGGCAGCCATCGTGAAAATTATCCAGGCTGGCACAGTACAGGCACAATTTGTCGGCCCGACAGCAGGACAATTCCTACTCGGATGAATGGGCCCGATCCACCTGCATGGGCTCCTCACTGGCTGGTCGAGGAAGCGTCAGAGGAGGCCTCTGGAAGACAAGAGCCAGACGAGGCAGTCGGCGTGGCCGGACTAGGTCACGTTACTGGCAAAGCTCCTCTTGCCTCTCGGCGAATCGAACATCAATACAAGTGGCCAGGTGGATCAATTTGTTCAAGGAAGATGGGATGTCTCTAGCCGCTAGAGCATCCTTAACCCTGCTGGACAGACCTGGCACACAGGGCGGCGTCATTCCAGGACAGCTCCGACGCCAGGGTCCGAAACTGAACCGCATAGTCACCGACCGAGGAGTCGCCCTGGCGAAGATTCAGGAAAAGGATAAAGAGGATGCTCGGCCTGGCCCCCTTTCAAAGACACTGCGGAATTAAGATAAAAGGCCTGTGGGGTCCGCAAAAAACCGGATCGCCCCCTGCCCCAAAGGGGGTTTGCCCAGGCTAAGGCCCCCCCAAACCCTTTTGGGGTTTTAACCACAAAGGGCCCAAACCTTCGCTCTCTCCGGGTGGGAAATTTGATTCACCCCATTAATTCAATGTCATAAGAAACTGGGAAAATAAATCCCTGCAAAGGGTTTGGGGTCTCCCATCAAACTTGGGAAAATTAAGGTACCAAAGCTTGAGACCCGGGGTTGGCTTGTGGGGTGTCGCAAGGGGGAAAGGGACGGCGCTTTTGGGTTTTACCCAGGACTGCTCCCAAAGGGTTTGGTCAACGGGTTTAAAGGCTGCTGGTTGTTGTCCCAAATTTTGGGTTGCGACTGTGAGCCACGATTCCCAGTAAAGGCCCGGGTTTTCACCAGGCAAAGGCACCTTGGGGGGGGATCCATGGCCGGATCTTACTTTTTACGGATGTTTGGGAAAGTGGATCCGCTGGACCTCCGTAAGCGAGGTGTAAGCCGTACCAGGGATTGGAGCTAAGTAGAAAACCCGGGGTTTTTCCCCCCAAGCCCGCCGAAAAGTGGGTTTTAAATTGCGGGCGGGGGGAAAAAACTACCATTCGTTTCCCAAATGGTGGGAGTTGCTTCGCGGTGGCAGCCCAAGGGGTATTTCGGGGTTTAAAAAAATCAAAGGATGTGGGGCATAGTTGGGCCGGGAAAGGGGGTCAGGGCAGACGGAGGGGTTTTGTGGTCGAGGAACGAAGCAAAAGGTAGGGGTCCCCCCCGGGTAATCAAACTAAAACAAAGGAACGCTTTTTATAGGGGGGGAGGGCCCGGGATTTTCCCGGAAGGGGGAAAATTATATAGGTTCAGCGCCCGGCCCATAATAAAATGGCCGCCGTTTGGCCCCTTTTTAAACCCTAAGAAAAGCCGTCGGCGCGCCCGGCCGGCAGGGAAGATGGGGAGGATGGGGAAGGGCGGTAAGTAGGCCGAGCTGGAAAAGGGGGGTTTGAGTGCGCCACGGCCGATCCCGGGGGACCGGGGGCGCCACTTGCTCCAAACACCAGGGGAGCCGTAGCAGCACGAATACACCCACAGCCCGACCGGGGGCTGCGGGACCACTCGTGACAGATATACACATGTCTGACCAAAGCACATTCATCTCTGTGTCTCTCTGAGACACAGAACCCATTTCCTTCCTGAGAGGTATGATGGCTGGACATTCCTATCTTGTTTGTACTTGTATATAATTTTCATACAGAAGAACGAGGCACCTTCAGGTATCTGGAATTTTCACCCAAAGATTAAAAAGACTTGTGCAAGTCCACAGTTCTCTTCATGATATCGTGGCTCATTTATTTTCTTTCCTATGATGTTACACACATAAGCAGGGTGTTTCTGGTGTGCATAAAAAAATGCATCCACAGGTGTATCTCTAATTAACAAAAATGTTGTCAATCAATCAGAAGCTTCCAAATACATGAAATCATCATATGAGCTGTCCCAAATTGTTAAAATGCATAGTAATCCTAGTGTATTGTAGAAAGCAATAAAGATGCCTTACATTTTTTTCTCTTTCTCTGACGATGAGTGGAGATAAGCTCCTGCAACCCTGAAATTACCAAATGAAGAGCTATTGCCATACTGTATATATAAGGTACAGTATGGCAATAGCTCTTCATTTGGTAAATTCAGGAGAAGGTGAGTAGCAGAACAGACAAGGCACTGGATGCGACCGCAGACTGGCACCCAGCCCGCAGCACGTACCATTAAATGGGACAGATGGTGAGCGCAAGCAGGCCACAGGCCACTTCGTGTACCATTACACACTATAACTAAGTAAACAGTAAAAACATGAAACTGTGGTTAGACAAAAATATAGGGAGCACCCTAATGGAGACAAGCAAGGAAGAGATCCCATCAAATATTGGTGCAAAAGGAATTCACTCATCATTGTGTGAACTTTTGGTACCATTCATATACTCAAATACAAGAATACTCCATCTCCTGAGGTAGCAACTAGAACAAATATCAGCATGATCAACAAGAAGTCAACCCAACCTCTTTTAGTCTGAACGAACAAGACCCTGTCATTTTACCCCGCCCCCTCCTCCCGGACCATAAAGCTGGCATCAAAATGTATAAAGATACAAAATAGTAATTAGGGATAAACGAATAGATTCTAACGAAGTAGAATTCGTATAGAATTTCATGGAAAATACGATTCTGAATGAAGCCGAAGTTCATGGCGATTTGCGATAATAAAGCTAAAATGGCCACGAGCACATGGTGTGACATGGGGCAGAGAACTATGGTAGGAAGAAAGGAACATCCTCAAAGACATGTGCAGTCATGCAGCCAATCAGCAGCCATCCAGCTTCTGTGCCATCACAGCCTTATACAGTAAATACGGCAGCCATATTAAATTCTGCCAGTTGTCACTACTGGCTGTAGAAGCACTATATTGCAAAATACTTCCGTTTTTGAGCTACTGGGGTGAAAGACCTTCACAAGTGTGTGTCATTTACACACCTGTTCCTGAACCAGCATTTTTTATTTTTGGATATTGCAATCTGTGCCCAAAGAGTTAATTTACCCTCTGTTTGTGGGGTAATTTGAGTTAAATCCAGGCTGTGTGTGTCTCTGCCCCATACAGGACTGAAATCCATCTCATTCATTCTGTAGGGTATTTTATTTTGTACCCAAGAGTTAATTTATCCTCTGTTTGTGGGGTAATTCTGAGTAAAATCCAGAGTGTGTGTGTTTCTGCCCCATGCACGCACGAAATCCATCACGTTCATTCTGTAGGTTATTTTATTTTGTACCCAGGAGTTAATTTATCCTCTGTTTGTGGGGTAATTCTGAGTAAAATCCAGAGTGTGTGTGTTTCTGCCCCATGCACGCACGAAATCCACACTTCTTTCTGTGGGGGTATTTAATTTGAACCTAAAGGCCCGTTACCGGTTTTTTGCGGGCCAGTTTGCCTGTATTGCGCCCAACGCCTGAAATCGCGGGAATCCGTCCCCGCTATCACAGAAATCCACAGTTTCAAAAGAAACTTTGGTTTTCCGTTCCCCTCCCCACCGGCGATGTTCATTACCTGGGGGGAACCGCCGGGGAAAATTAAAGTCTATGGGGGGGGGGGGGCACGCCCCGCCCCTTACTAAGCCGTAATTGCGGGTGAAAATCTGTCCCGCAATTGGCTTGAATAAGCCGTTGAACGGCCCTAAGATTTAATTTATCTCTGTTTGTTTGGGAATTCTGAGTAAAAAAGGGTATGTATTTTGCCCCATCACACCTGAAAACCCTCCGTTTTTTGTGGGTATTTTTTTTTGTTATTTATACTCTGTTTGTGGGGATTCGTGTGATTTCGTGTATTTTTTATACGACATCATTTTAAAAGGTTTGTTGTTTGTAAATTTTGATAAACTGTCAACAGAGAGGGACAGGCTCTTCAAGAGGGACGGGGGGCCCCCAAATGGAGTTTGGGGGAACAAATGTTCCTGGGATCCAGTTCACACCCCAAGTGGGGGTGTTGCAGCAAAACGGCGAGGCAGAGCTACCAGTGCATCTAGGGCATTGTTTTTTTTGCAACCAACGGTTCTTGATGGTTGACTAGGTCATCCCGTTATCAGATGAAAATTTACAACCCAGCCGAGTTTGGGGGATTTGTCAGACACAAACCCCTTGTTGGGTGGCCCAGGGCAGGTCAGGGGACCTTATCTGTCCTCAACCACCTCTGGCCCCCTTTGGGTTCCCTCAGCCAAGAAATTCTAGTGGTCTGGGTTTGCGCCCCTTTCAGTGGGTGAATATTTGAGGACCCGTGAGCAGCTGTTTGGGGCAAAAAGGGGCCAAAATCCGCTGCTTCTTGCAGTAGGCGGGGAAGTAGTTAAATTTGGGGAGTAGTGGAGCTTAGGGTTTGGGGGGACAGGCTCTGCAGACAGACCATTGAGGAGGAAACAGTGATGGGAAAAATTTAAAAATACATTCCCGATCGACTTGGAGCGGGGTAAAGCAAGGGCTTTATCATCATCATTCGGAGAAGAGAGCAGTAGCTTGCATGTCAGGCAGCGGTGCAGCCAGCAAGTCGGTAGTGTGGCCGGGAGTCAGCAGAGTGGTAGCAGGTCGGGAACCAAACGGCCACGGGGTAGACCCCCTGCTTCGCAAGTCCTTTCTGGCCCATAAAGTAGCGGCACAGGGGCTCACCGAGGCAGTAGCAGTCAGTCAGTGCGGATCGTTGGTGGTAAAATCACCTACTTAGTGGTGTGGCAGTTTTTTGCCAAGATACCGGAGGAGGAAAACATGGCTATATGTAGAATCTGTGGGCAGAAAGTGAAGTGTGGCCAGGGACCTAATATTGGCACCACAACCCTGCGTCAACATATGCAGCATAATGATCCAGTGGCCTGGGAGAAACGTGTCTCAGATGTGGTGGTCCATCCTGCCGCAGCAACAGCACCTAGTATCATGCATGCCATTTCAGCCAGTCAAGGCTCCACCACCTCTGCCGAAGGGAGCTGTTTGTCTTTCTCATCATCTACTGGTCCAGATGCTTCTGCTACTCGCCACTCATGGTGTCAGCAGTTGTTCACCAAGGCGATTGCCAAGAGACAGCAGTATGTGTCCAACCATCCTAAGGTGCAGAAGCTGACCATGCTCCTGTCCAAGTTGGTGATACTGCAGTCCCTCCCTTTCCAAGTGGTGGACTCTGCACCGTTCAGAGAGCCGAGGTGGAGAATCCCAAGCTGTTATTTCTTTACGAAAAAGGCAGTACCAGCCCTGCTCAAATATGTAGAACAGAAGGTGGACCAGTTCTTGAGCCTGTGAGTGTCTTCCAAAGTGCACGGCAGCATGGATGTGTGGAGCTGTAACTACCGTCAGGGACAGTACATGTCCTTTACGGCCCACTGGGTGAATGTGATTCCTGCCCAGCCACACGAGCAACTTGGAAGGAGACGCCGCTTTCTCCTCCACATTGTCAAACTGCTGATCCCGCGCAAATATCCGCCTTCTCCTCCACCACCTCCTCCTCCACAAGTCTAAGTGCTGCTACATTATACCACATGTGCATGGCACGGCGGTTTCATGCAGTTCTACACCTGGATTGCCTGGGCAAATGAAGTCACACAGAAGAGGGACCGCTCCGCGTCATGCAACACAAAATTGATTTGTGGCTTTCGCCGCGACAACTGAAAATCGGAACCATGGTGACAGACAATGGAAGGAACATGGTGTCTACGCTGCGCCGCGGAAGGCTGAGCCATGTGCCTTGCATGGTGCACGTGTTCAGTCTGGTTGTTAAACGGTTACTCAAGTCTTCCACCCATGTGCAAGACATTCTAAAAATGGCCAGGAAACTGTGCATGCACTTCATCCATTCCTACAGACCCAAGCACACCCTCCTTGAGCTGCAGCGGCAGCACGGTCTCCCCCAACATAGATTGATATGTGACGTTTCCACCCAGCCTTCATATGTTGGACCACCTCTATGAACAAAGAAAGGCCATTAATGATTTCTTGATGATCCAAGCAGGCTGGAGTACTCGCCTGTGTAATTTTGATGTCAGTGGCAGCTCATACGTGACACCTGCCATTTGCTCAGGCCCATTGAGGAGGCCACGTTATTTGTCAGTCGTCAGGACTACGGGATGAATAACGTCATTCCACTGCTTCATGTCCTGGAACAGATGCTGCAAAATCTGTCTAGTCAGGGCACATGAGTCCGTTAGGGGCTGAACTGGAGGATGAGGACATTGGAGCAGAAGCAGTGTCTGGCGAAGTGAGTGGTTTTTCTCCTTCTACCAGAGGAGGTAGGGGGAGATGAGGAAGATGAGGCAGATGACCCAGACACATCGTGGCAGTTTACAATGGAGATGGAGGCAGAGAGTCCCTCAGAGTCACTTGCGCAGATGGCCTGCTGCATGCTGATTTGCCTTTCTAGTGACAGCCGAATAGTCACCATCCGGCAGAGGGATGACTTCTGTCTCTCCACCCTCTTGGACCCTCGGTACTGGTCCAAAATGGGAGCCTTTTTTTCACCTGCCAAGGGGGAAAGGAAAAAATAAAGTTCTTTGAGAAATTTATGTAGTCTTTTGGGCCACTCCCTTATCTGTTTTGGGACTTTCCATATTTTAAAAAGGGTTGACGGGGGGGTTCCTCATCGCTCACATACCACTGCCACAGCTGCTGTGGGAGGTGGAGTGGTAGGAGCGCTACACGTCCCAGTGTCTCCACAGCATACAAGCTTGTATGCTGTGGGGAAAAGGGAGCAATACCAGCTCCTTTCCCAAGCAGAAACCCTGGTCTGGAGTCTTTTGAGGGAGACCCTTTTTTAAAACCCACCCTAGTGAGGAAGGAAATCACCAAAAAAGGCAGCAGAAGGACCTTGTGCAAAAACCCTAAAACCACCCAAGGTGGTGGCCTACCTTGGACAGCACTTGCCACCCTTTTTTAGAAGATCCGTAGATTTCCTGGGGCACCCAAACTGAGTGTGGTCGGGAATTCCTGCCATCCCTTTGGGAAAATTTTTTTTACTGGTTTCCCCTTTAATTTTTTGCCCTCAGTCAAGATGGTGGATGTGTCTCAGTGGGTGCCACCCTTGTTTCCTTTTTCCCCTGTTTGCCAGCAATATAAAAAATTTCCCCCAAGCCTGTTTCCCCCAAATTGTTTTGAGTTTTGTGTTAAGCCCCGGCCGGGCAGTCCCTTCCCGGGGAATTGCTTTTCCTTGTTTTTCCCTTTCCCTTTTTTGGGGTTTTTCCCCCTTTGAAAACTTTTAAATACCTACATTTGGGTCCTGTGCTTCCCCTGCCCCCTTGGGCCGGAAATCCAGTCTACTTCTTGCTGCCCCCTGTTAAGTTTACATCTGTCTTGGCTGTCCCCGGGGCCAGCCCAAACCCCTTGGGATTCCGCTGTATCCTTTAGTATCGTGACGGGTTATCAACCCTTAAAAAATGGAGGGGGGTGGGGGGTTAGTCTGGGGGCTCGCTTAAAAACCGTTTAAAAAAACTGCTAGGGCTAAAAATGCGCACCAAAAGTGCAAAGCATTGAAAACTAAAGGGTGATGTTTTAAAAGGGCCCAGCCCGGGTCTTAATACCCAAGTGTTTTGGAAACCGTTTCCAAAAAATACGCGAAACGGTGCACGCTTTTACCCGGCCCGGAAAGGGGGTCCCCCTGGGGAGATAAAGCCTGGGCCCCCCAATTGGGTTTGCCTGTTTTGGCCCCAAAAAAATTGCCCCCCTTCAGATTCGGCGGAAAGATGGGCCCAAAAATTTCCCGGGGTTTTTCCCTAAATTAAAATGTGGGGCTTTTCTTCGACGCAACCCCTGCCCCAATTTCCTACAAAATTGATGGGAAGGTCCTGTGTTTTTTTATCCCTGCTGGGGCAAAAACCCTTTTCCTGGGTAGCCCTTTTTTTTGGGCCCTCAAGGGAACGCCCGGCTGAATCACTGGAGGATTTTTCCATTCGAGGGCTTTAAGTAAAGATTTTTGGGGACCCCCAATCGCGGTGCAAAATTTGTGAAGCGAAATTTCCCCAATCCTTGCGCCAGAGAAAAACGCCCGTTCCCGAGTATCCCCCATGGGTTCAAGAGGTGGGCGTCGAACCCAAACGGGAAATGACGAACCCCAAAATTGTTTTTTTCGGGAAAAGGGGGAAAAAGGCATTTCGGGAAAAAAAAGATGAACTTGCCCTTTCCAGAGGCCCCTTGGGTTTTGGTTGCCTTCTTTAAATTTCACTGCTTTCCGGGAAATCGAAAAACCCGGCCTGTTGAACGACGAAGGAGGGGGTGGGCTGTTTCAAAATTTTTGATACTAAGCAGGTCTGCCCCGCCCCTGCCAGCTTTCCTAAGGAACCCCAAGGGAAAAATCCGCAGAGACCCGGGGAAAATTGGGCCCTTTATCCCAAGTGGTTTTCCCATAGGTTAAAACGTGGACCCTCAAAAAAATTGAATGGAGCGGGGGCCCCGGAAAAAGGGTTTTGTTCAATTGGGGAAAAGGTCTGCCCATTTCCTTTTCAACTCCCCAAAGCCGCCCCACGGAGACTGGTGGCACCCATTTGGACCTTGGATACCCAAAGATGAAGAATAATTGCTTCAGAAACAGGACTTATTGAAAACACAATTATCCATTTTTTTCTCATCGGGGCCCTAATTTTAAAGAAAGAAAAAAAAAAGACTTTCATTACTTCCTTCCCATCAAGTTGGGGGGATTAATCTAAAATGGGTACCCACCTCAGTTATGGTGGCTGGGGGCAAGTGGCAATTTTTTGGGCCCGGGCCTTTTGCTAAAGAACCCGGGGGTTTTTAAAATTTTCAGAAAAGCTCTCACCCGTGGTTTAAGGGAAAAACAGAAAGATGGCCCAAAATTGAATTTGGGGCCGTGGCCCAAGAGACAGAACCATTGAGATCATTAGGACATCCTTTATCAGAATTTCCCTGTCTTTCCTATTGATTTTTCCCCCCACACTTTCCTGCCCATCCTGGGTTTTTCCCCCGGGCTTCAAGCACAAAACCCCCAAGCTATCAACGGGGGAAAAACAGGGGATAAGTTTCCAGCGGAGGTTTTGGCCCAACCTAAAGTCATTTTGAACAAACCCCCCGAAGCCCCCGCTCAAGAAAAATAAAAGGTAGGTTTCCCTGGAATACAGGGAATTTGGGGAAATCTGCAGCAAACAGAAGGGCCAAGGAAAAGCTCCCCCCCCCCAAGCCCCCTTTTTTTGCCCCATGGGCTTGCTTCCAGGTGCACCTAACCTTTTGGAAAATCCCCCCCCTTGGCGGGGTTCCTGAATTAAAAGCCATAAAGGACAACATAGAAAAAAATTCGGGAAAAAGGGGGTTTTATCGCCCATCTTCCCCCAACAGCGAGGGCTCCCATATTCTTTGTTAAAGAAGAAGGGGAGGGTTTCCCTTAAGCCCTTGCATTGACTACAGAGAACTTAACAAAATTCCCATCAAAAAAAAAAGTTTCCCCCAACCAAAGATCCCTGGCTACTGGAGAGATGAAACGGGCGAGTTTCTTTCCCAAAAATTTGATTTCCGAGGGCTAAAAATTGGTTCGAATAGATCTGGAGATGAAGGGAAAAAATGCCTTTAAAGGTTCACGTTATGGAAAACTTTAAATTATTGGTGATGCCTTTTGGCTTTGAAAATGCTCCATCCCAAATTTTTAAACATTGTAAATGACATTTCAGAGCCCCTGGGATCAATTCTTAGTCATTTATCTGGATGATATCCTAAATTTTTTTTCCAAAAAAAAAAGGAAAAACCACCAGAAAACTTTGTGAAGCTTGTTCTGGAAAGGCTGGGAGAGAACCCCCTTTACCCCCCCCAAGTTTGGAAAAAGTGTGAATTTCTTTAAAGACCGAGATCCAATTCCTTGGTTTTCCCCATAATTTCCCCTAATGGTTAAAAGGGGACTCTAGCAATTTTTTTAAAGCAATAATTTGAGGGCCCTTTCCCCCAAAAAACAAAAAAAAGGGTATAAGGTTTAATAGGTTTCGAAAAAACTTTATAGACGCTTTTTCGGAATTTCTCGGGAAAAATTTCCTCAATCACCCCAATTTGGGGACTAAAAAGGGAGAAATGTTTTGTTTGGTCTCCTAAAGGGGAAAAGGGAATCCTTTTCTCTTTTAAAAGGGGCCAATTTCCCCAATACGGGCCCCGGTTTTAGTTCATCCTGACCCAAAAACCTCGCCTTTAATTGTGGGAAGTAGATGTTTTCGGGAAATTGTGTAGGGGCTATTCTGTTCAAAGCGGGGAAAAGAGTTTATTACACCCTTTTGTGCTTTTTTCCCCCGGGACGTTTATCCCCCGTGAGAGGAATTATTTGGGGGGAAATAAAGAAACTTTTTAAACTATCTTTTGCAGTTTTTAAAAGGGAATGGGGACATCATCTTCGGGGAAATCCTCAAAAACAAATAATTGTATAAACTGTTTCCGTAATCGGGGAATTCGTTAGATCACCCCAAGGGTGTCGTTTCTTCGCCAAGCTCGCTGGAGTATTTTTCTAAATTTATTTCAACTTTGAAAAATCTTTAAAAGGCCCCGGGACCCCGAAATGGAAAAGGCGGATGCTTTTCCCCAAGGAATGTTCTCCAATTGATTCCCACTCCTACTTTTAGCCTAAGAAATCGTTTGGGTTCTAATGTTGGGGGGAGGAATCCTTTAATAAAGACTTGTTTAAAAGAGTTGAGGGCCTTTGACCTGAAAATTTTTCTTTTCCAGCCCAAACCTGATGTGGTACGGGTTTTGGGGGGCTTAAAAAAAAGTTTGTGGACCCACGGGCCTCAATTTTAACACCCCCGGGAAAACCGTAAGACTGAATTTTTTCTGAGGGTGGGCCCAGTTTCAAAAGTTGCGGGAAAAACAAAGGGTTAAAGGAAGTCGGGGAAAATTTTTACCCCCAAATTTTTTTGGTCCCCCAAATTCTCTACTGGGATGAAAGGGAAGGGAATGTAAACATCTGGGGAATCTGTCCCGAGATGAAAAAAAATCCAAGTTTCTTCAACAAGGGGTTTTTGTTTAAAACCATTCCCGGTCCCCTTCCCCCCTGGGGTTTTAAAATAGCCTTTGGACTTTTTTGTAGATCTCCCTTTCCCTTCAGGGGAAGAAAAACCAAATTCTCGTGGTGGGGTGACCAAAATCAAAAGGGGGCTGCTTTTTTTCATACCATTTTTCTGGTTTACCTTTGCCGGGGACACCGCTGACCTCAAGTTCCAAAATGTTTTTTCGCTTCATGGGGGGTTTCCCCGGATGAAGTTTTTTTGGATCGTGGGGTGATTTTTTCTTAAAATTTTTTGGGCGGAGTTTTTGTTAAGCATTTAACCTTTGATATTAATCTTTTAAACCGGGCCTTTAAACCCCCCAATTTCTAACGGCAGATAAAACCGAAACCAAAATTCAGACCCTGGAACAGTCCCTGCGTGCTATATTTTTTCACCTACAAGTTGATGGGTTGATCTGCTTCCTGTGGCCAAATTTTTGGGTACAAAAATTCCCCAAAATGCTTCCCCCAAAACGGACTCCTTTCTTTGCAAATTTTGGGGGGTACCCCCAAAAATTTTATTCTTCCCCCAAAAATTCCCGGGGCCTTTTTCCCCCTATTCCCAAAGGTTGCTGGGGAAAAGGACTCTGCTTTAAAAGAAAATTTTTTTAACCCCAGCAAACTAAAGGAAAACCCTTTTTGCGAGGGCTCAAAAAAATTTTCAAAAAAAGAGGGGCAGAATAAAACTGCAGGGGCCAAGCCCCAAACTTTTAAAGTGGGAGATAAGGTTGGCTTTCCACCAAAAAAATTTTAAAAACTTTGGTCCCTTCCCCCAAAAACGGGGGACGGGTGTTTGTCGGGCATTTTAAGATCTTTCAAAATAATCAGCCGGTACTGTTCGGCTCCAAACTTCCCACCATTTAAAAAAATTTCCCCCTTTTTTTTCATTTTGTTTTCCCCTTTAAAAGCCTGCCATGCCCCAACCCCTTAAATTTGGGGGGAAACGGTTTTTTTCTCCCCCTTTGATGCTTTTAGGATTAAAGGGGCAAGAAACGTTTGTTGTGGGGGGCAAACCCTGGATTTGAGAATTTTAGAAACCAGTCCCAATTTCCTTTTTTTAAAGGGGGCAAGGTTAGGGGGCCCCGAAGAGAATTCATGGGAAACCCCCAGTGAGTAACATCAATTCCTCGATGATAAGACATTTCATCAAAGCCCCTAAAAGCCCAAGTCGGGTATCGTCCAGAGGCCGCTGTTGAGGGGGGGTAATGTCAGGAATCCCCTTCCATCCCCTTTGGAACTTGTTTACTGTGTTTCCCCTTAAAGGTTTGCCCTCGGTCAAAAAGGGTGGACCCGTGCCCCGCAGTGGGTCCCCTTCTTGTTTCCTGTTTCCTTTTTGGGCCAGCATTTTATAAATTTCCTAAACCCTGATCTCCATTGTTTTGGAGTATTGTGTTAACCTTGCTGTGAAAGCCCTTTAAAAACCGGGAAAATTTTTTCCTTTTGTTGTTCCCAAAAACCTTTGGGGGGTTTACCCTGAAAAACTCTGTACCAAACATATCGCCCTCAACTGTCCCCTTTTCCTGACCTTGCCTGGACCCCAAGTCAAACTTTCCCTCTGGCGCCCCCTTTTCCGTTAAATCTGTTTCGCGGTGCCCCAAGCCGCCCAAAACCCCCATTGGTTTCCCAAGCTGTATCCATAGAAATCGTGGACAGTGTGGTGCATTTTGGAGTTTGATTAGAAAAGCTGTCTTCCCTGGCAGGGTTCTCATCAAAAAGTGGGTGTTCGTGTGGCGGGGGCCATAGTTATTCCAAGGAGAACTAAACTTGCACCCGAAATGGGAGAAAATCCCCTTTGTCAAGGGGGAATCAGGTTGGTTTAGCCGGTTTTTCCAACTCCATTGCCTGACTTCTGTTTGGGTTTCCCGGGTAAATAAAAAGTCCCAAAAACCTTTTGAGAAATGGGGTCTGGATTCTTTCTGGTACCTGTCTCCCGTTTATATTCGGGTTGGGGCCCCAAACCCGCTAAATTTCCAAACCCCTTTCTGTTGCCAGTCCCTCCTTTTAAAACCACCCACCATTTTTTTCCGGGGGACGGGGTTTTGCCACCCATTTCCCCCCACTCCAGTAGGCCATTAAATTTTGATGCTGTTTGCTTAGCCCCCTCCCCCCTGTGTCATTGTGCCATTTTGGGGCCCTGTCTTTGATGCGGGGGCCACCTCCTCAATTTGTAATTGTGCCCCCGGGTCCCCCCCCCCCCCCCGACTTTTTTGTGCTGCTCCCTTTTTTGGGCGGGGCCGGGCCACTCCATGTGTCATTGTGCCCTCTGTGGCCCTCTTTTGTTGCTCCCTCCAAATCTGTTCATTGTTCCACCCCTGTGGTTCTGTTGTTGTTTTGCCACCCTCCAAAAAATCTTTTTCACTTCCCAAAAATCTGTCCCCTTTAATTAATTTTTTTTTCCCAACCTCCACAGTCTGTAAATTTCCCCCACTCTGTGGCCTATTTGTGTTGCTGCCCCCCCTTACAATTTTTAATTGTGAAAATCTGGGGGTAATGTGTTGCTGCCTTTTTCCAACAACCCTGTCACTTGCCACTCTGTGGACTACTCATGTTAAGGTAACTGCCCACTTTTTCGTAACCCCCTGAAAGTTTCAAAATGTGTTTCCTCCCCCCCACCACTCTATGCCGTTCCACTAGGGGTTTTTGGTTTTCCCCTTAAAACCCTGTCACAGAAGGAATGAAAACAATTGTGTCTTCGGAAAAGAAACAAAGGGCCCCGTAAAAACATCCCGGGGCCTATCTAGCTGGCGCGGGACCTTTTAAACCTTCCCCGGCCGCGTTCCCCATTTTCCAGTTATTTGGCCCTTTTTGGCCTGTAACTGCCCAGAAAAGTGAAGTGTGAAGCGTTTCTAAGAGCAGTGCCTGTCTTTTGTGGTCATACCTAAAATCACAGCATTTTTTAATACAAAACCACGCTACCCTATGCATATTTGAGCATGGCACAATGTTTACAACACCTACAGGTTTCTCCCAGCCAGGAAATAGCTGTTTTTTTTAACACAATTCGCCACAAATATATTTTTGGGGAAACACAATGAATCTCGTGAATCGAATTTTTGAGAAATTCGCTCATCTCTAGTAGTAATGATTAGTTGTCTGTTTGCGATTTCGGGAAAATGCCCCTTGGTGAGTAATGGAGAAGAAGAGGGAAAAAGTGTATTGTTTCTCACTCCTTTTAACATTTTTCTTCTGCCTGAGAGTGAAAAGAAGAAGTGTTTCCATTTTTCTGAAAATCCTGAGAACTGCTGGATACTTGATGTTGAAACAGCTCGAAAACATTTTTTGGGAAAATTTTTTTTTAAACACCTCACAGAGAAGTCCCCAAAATTTTAAAACCTGTTCCCCTTGAATGATGCAAAAATAGCATTTTTGTTTATATAAGCCAGATATTTTAAAATGATTTGTCTGGGCCTTTCTCTAAGTGCTGGAGCCATATTTGAATCATTACGTCTACTACCACGCAGGTCTGGAAATAAATGATATGCCCTCTCTACTTTAGTCTTTTGAGATGTCCAAAGCATTTTTTATAGGAAACTAAAAATAAATGTGGGGGATATTTATTTTTTTTTGCCAACCAAAAAAAAGTTGAAACAAAAAATTTTTTTTTATAAGCTTGATTCTTTACTTTTCTTTTATTTTATTTTTTCAAAATATTCCCCTAAGAAACTTTTTTAAAAGGGCTTGTTTTTTTTTAAAAAAAAAAAAAATTAAAAGACTCACCTATTTCACTGGTTCCATTTCAGCCCTGACCCTTGGTCTGATGATGGCACGTTTACTGTTCACGCAATCCTACAGGCTTTTACAGACCTCAGTAGTCTTCCTATCTGAATGGCACATGAATGCTGAGGCCTGTGATTGATTTTGTCATATGTCTATGATTATGATGTCATCGGCAGGTACCCTTGTACCAGAGCTCAGCACTGTATAGAAGCCCATTGGAAAGACACATTTTATCAAACTTTATGCCCTATTGTTTCTGACCAAATATTGTGATAAGCTGCAGTAAATCACACCACTTTAGGTATTAAATTGATTGAGCAAACCTTGTAGTCATTAAATCAGTGTTTCTAAACTCCAGTCCTCAAGACCCACCAACAGGTCATGTTTTCAGGATCTCCCACAGAATGCACTGACAATAATTATATCACCTGTGCAGAAGGCACTGACAATAATGATATCACCTGTGCAATACTGAGGAAATCCGACCAGTTGGTGGGTTCTGAGGACTGGAGTTGAGAAACACTGCTTTAGATCATTAAACATGGGGCCAGAGACAATATTTATGGTTAACTTCTCATTAAAGTTTGACTTTAAAAGAGTCCAATTCTACTTCTCAGATTCAGGGAGCAGGTAACATGCATTTAAAGGGGTATTCCCACCACATTGATGAGCTTCAAACATGTAGGCAAAGGTAAATAAAGCTTATTACCAAATACATAGCTTTTCTGATTTTGCTTCATTTCAGAGCTAGATCAGTTACGGATCCGCAAAACGGATCTAACAATTGTCAGTGTGATTAACATTGAGTTCAATAGCAAAAGCGCATCGCTGTTCTCACGGGAGATCGGTGATGCGCTTTTGAGGGCTCTCCTGGGCTGCGCTTTTCGCATCCGCTTTAAGAATTGACATGTCAATTCTTATTGCGGTTTACGCAAGTGAAAGCCCATAGGAGATAATGGAGTCCGCTTTTGGCACCTGTCCAAAAGCGCTCCACACTACGGGTACGTATCAGTGGCGCTTTGCATCCTGAAAGCGGATGCGAAAAACGCAGTGAGTGGCTGCAGGGGGATCGGAGGTGAGCGGCTTCAGGTGGATCGGCGCGGTGAGCGGGACGGCGTGGCTGCAGGTGGATCGCGGGACCGGACAGGTGCGGGAAGGACAATCATTGAATGGAGGTGCGGGCAGGACAATCACTGAATGGAGGTGCGGGCAGGACAATCATTGAATGGAGGTGGGGGGCAGGGGCAATCATGAATGGAAGGGGCGGGCAGGACAATCATTGAATGGAGCGGCGGGCAGGACAATCATTGAATGGAGGGGCGGGCAGGACAATCATTGAATGGAGGGGCGGGCAGGACAATCCATCCATTCTGTTCTGAAAATGCATCCGGAAAGCGGATTCGTAAAACGCAAGTGAAAAAGCATTCAAAACGGATCCAAATAAAGTAACAATTGCTGTGTTTTGCGGATCCGCTTTACGGATGCGTTTTTCAACTGTCAAAAACGGATCCATAAAAAGGATCCAAAACTCCATGTGAACAAGCCCTTTTTTTCTTTCCTGCTTGTTTACACAGGTTTCTCTAGTTACCAACCATCTCTCTCTGCTCTAGCAGTGACCAGGATTGGTACTTAACTACTTGCTGTGTCTCATCAGCCGCACAGGAACTTGTTTATCTATGTTACTAACAATTTTTTAACCTACAGTGCTCTGTAGCCTTCTGCCATGCTGCTAAAACTTCTCCATCACCAATGTTACTCTAACAGGCCAAGCTAGAAATAGCAGAGCTGAAATGTCTGTGACTGCTGTAGAACTACCCATGGGCTGAACACGAAGTGAAAGCCTGAAGTTTGCTTCAAAGAGCAAGCTTTATAAAACAGCCAGAAGAGAACACCTCTTTAAATTATTTTACAATTATTTCATAGTTATTCTATATGCATATTATAACTGCGAACCAAATATTTTTTTTTTTTTTTTTTTTTTAACAGACCCAAACCAACAATGCTACGAATCACAAAACGATTATATGAATGGCGAAAATATCCCAAAAGTCAGAGGCGAGAGAAGTTTATATAACTATGACAAAGGTAAGAAAAAAACGTTTAAAGCATAACTGTAAGTAGCTTTCAGTTACCTAATACGTCTGCATTATGGGACTGTGCTTGAATAAAGTTTATGAACCATCATGTAAAACACAAAGTACAGATATTCATTTTTTCAATGATGATGTTACTTACACCGCTTCTTTTTTATTAGTGGGTACATGGGCAAGGCTGTCAGCCGATCCTATCTTACTGATCACTGCAGATATAGTAATTTTTCAAGCAATATGAAACAGGTGTAATTAATAAACAAACATTATAGTAAAAAATATTGTAAACACAGTAAAATTAGGCTATGTTCACACGGTGTAATTGCAGCGCGTACAGTATGCAATACGCTGAGTGATTTGGGAGTAGCGAGTACTCCTGAAGCATGGGGGCTGGCAGTCCGCCGGCTCCATAGACATGCATTACTCGCGGCGGTAGTTTTTTAATATATCTGACTTTTTCGGACGCGGTGATAACAAATATGTGTAACTTTTTAATTTTTTTTTATTTATTGCAAAAGGGGGGTGATTTGAACTTTTAGTATTTTTTTACACTTTAAAACATTTTATTTTTTACTTTACCTTTGAGTCCTCCTAGGGGGCATGATCATTTATACAGCCTAAAGCATTGTAATACGTTTTTTTTAGTGCTTCCTGCCTGAATTTCACCGCGTCTAAGTCTAAGGGGTTAAATGGGCCCTCCAGCCGCCATGTGCCACTTAAAATGCTGGTGCAGCAGCTGAAGCATGTATTGCTGTATAATATGTTTTTAACCGCTACTATAAATTCTAAAAAATGTTAGTCACTTCAGATTTCTGTGACCTGTCGAAATTAACCCTTCCCGTGTGGTTTTATGGACTCTCGGAACTGACTTCTCATAGTATTATTTATACTATCCCTTATCTAATTGCAGCTACTTTTCTTTTTGCTTTATCCTACATCTGGTTCTCAAAGATTAAGCCCTACCCTGATAATAAGCCCTAGATTGATTTTTCATGGTTTTTGGAGCAGACTTTAAATGCAAGTCCTTCTCCAAAGGAAAGCTGATCAGAACTGACCACATCAGCACAGCCATCCACTGCATAGTGGAGAGGGATTAACCATCTTGATCACACGGCCACTGATCTCCTGCCTCCTCGTAACCCGGGGTCCACACTTGATAAGATTGACAGTCCAGAAACAGCTGCAAGTGTAACAGTCAAGGTGAACGGGAGGCCGCCCGAGTCACAAGTGCAACACTACCAGGGGAATAAACAGTGACAGGGAGCCTGAGGCACTTTACGGTGCTGACCGCTCCCTTCCTTGCAGCATCATCTGTGGGACTGCTCAGATGCCTGAAGAGTGATGAGTGGCACTTTCTTGACCCATCTCCCCTCGTTACCGTATCTTGGTGGGCTTCCCTGCTAGTAATCTCTATGCCACCTGTATTGTAGTGGCTCTCCTATGGCCTGTCATGATAGAGTTGTCCAAGGGGGCTCCTTTGTGCTCCTGGGCTGGTGAGTTCTTGAGGTCAAAATTATGTTAAAAAAAAAATTGAGTTAAAAAAATAAGCCCTTCCCCAATAATAAACCCTAGCTGAGAAAAAAACATTATATAAGACCTGTCTTATTTTTTATGGAAAAAAGCGGTATTTGTTTTTCAGTATACCACACACGAAATACGTGTTTTATATTTTTACATAGTTTTAGAATCCCAAAATACTGATGTCTGCAGCATCTGGGGAAACTTCCATTTTCGAACTTTTGATGGAGAGATCTACCGTTTTCCGGGAATATGTAACTACCTTTTCGCTTCGCACTGTGGGAAACACTATGAAGACTTTAATATTCAGATTGTGCAATCATGGGATAAGCGTCTGCCCTCCGTATCTCAATTATCTGTAAAGCTAAATAACCTGCTCATAGAAGTCATTGACCAAAAACCTTCAATTAATGGGGAAAGGTAAGAACTACTGTTTTTTGTTATATAACACAGCACTGTACTTATGCACATCTGTTTTTACTACAATTCATTTATTTTCTGATTTCCAGCTTGTTTCTTTTTTCTTCCTATGTATATTACTCTGGGAATGTGGGCGGAGGGTTATGTTACTAAATGTAATAAAGTAAATATGTATTTACTATTTCCCCCCTCTAAAAGTGCTGGCATTGGCCATCTCTGTTAATGCTTTTCTTTACTTTTTGTATCTCTGATTACCTATTATGTTCTACAATGTTTTTTAAATGAATTCTCTATTGTTGAAGGGCAGTATGCCATATTTCACAGTTAGTCTATGTAAAAGGTTAAAGGGGTTGTCACACTACATTAATTCATCTTGCCTCAGTCCTGTTTTCTTGGTTTCATTTTGAATTCAGGGGCGTGTTTACTGGCTTCCACTAGGCTGCAGTAGAAGCCAGGTCTGTAGCTATAGCAACCAGCACTGACAGCCTATCAGGAGATCAATACGGTCTATAGCTATAGTGACCTTAGGAGTTGATGCAGCCCATACAAGAAGGGATATCTAGGAATAGGTAGGACACTGTTAATGAACACATGTTGCAAAGTGATTTTGTTTTTGCATGATCTTTAACATAAAAAGCAATCCTAGTAGTGAGACAGCCCCTTTAAGTACACTCACGAAAACACTTTTTTTTCCATGATGCTTTGATGGCTGTTGTAACCTGGTACTAGAGAGCAGTGTATTGTGGTAGCTCAGATAACAGATACAAATTAGAACTAGCGCTAGTTTGTCCTTTATG
>JAODAL010053293.1:0-25394 GCA_025379985.1 Phyllomedusa bahiana | reverse complement strand
GCGGGGGCCCAAAAGCTCCGCGAAGAAGTGAAGGGTTCATTTTCCCTCCCCCCTGGCGTAAAATACAAAGCACATTGTACCCCGGGTGGGGGGAGGGAAACGTAATTCATAGTTTCTTATGAGGCTAGGGAATTACCAAAATTTTGCAGGGCGCATCCCGGGGCTTTATTGAAGCAAAAAATAGTCCCAAAAATTGCGCCCCCAATTACCCCAAGTGAACTTTTACCCAAAAAGATTGCTAAAAGTGATTGCTGCGCCCCCCCCGACACTTTACGTCCCTTTCCCCAGCAAAAAACAAAAAAAAGAAAATTTGTGCTGGCCGATTTTCACTTTGTTTTCAGGCGGCTCCCACATCACTCAAGCGGAAGGGTCAACTAAAATTGGGAAACCCTAGATGGCTGGGGGGTCTTTTGCCCACTTCTCAGGACCCTGCAGCTTTTTTTCAAGATGAAAAGTTAGGCTTTTTTCTACCCAAAAATTTTAAAAAGGGGGCCCCCCAAAAAATCCCGGCATTTTAACATCCTGGCCCCGTGGTTTTTGGTGCAGATTTGTTGCAAAAAAAAACCCACAGGTCTGTTTTTGGGGAATCTCCCTTTTTCAGCCCCATACATTAAATTTTTGGGAAAAATCCAAAAGCAACCCTTTGCGGAATATGAAAAGGGCCCCGGAAAACCCGTCGGAATTGGGGATTTTAAAAAAAACGCCGGAAAAAATCTGTGGGGTGTAGACAACGAAATTTTTTTTTAAATTTTTGGGGGTTTTTAAAACCTCGTGGGTACAGTCAAAATTTTTCTAAATACTAAATCCGCTAAAAAATCCGTTTGAAAAATCCTTTGCGGGTGTGAAAATACCCTTTGGGTTTGTCCAAAATCCCCTGCCCCTCCAGGCCAACTTCTTCGATGAGCTCCATTCCCGTTACTTGCGGGCAAAAATGTGTTTAAAATTCCCTGGACCCCAAAACCCAAAAAAATTTGGGCTCCCAACCATTTAATGACGGGGAAACAAAAACCAGCAAAAAAAAGCATAAAAAATTAAAAAGGTTTATGGAAATGTAGCCCCATTTAGGGTAGTATGAGACAGAAAAAAGACCCAAACCAAAAATTTTTTCCCTATTTTAAAGGGGTTATTCTACCACATTGATTTGCTTTAAAAAATTGTGGCAGAGTGACTACAGGTAGTTCCCTTTGTTGTTTCCATAGGGGGAAAGATATACCAGAGTTGTTTTTGCAAACGCCCCCAAAGGGGATCCCCGGGCCCTTTTGGGGGATAGGAGCCGGGTTTTATTGTCACCCAAAAAACCTAAGGGTTGTTCAAAAACGTTTTGTGACCCGTTTTACGGATTGTTTTACGGATCCCCCCAAAACGGATCTAAAAATTTTTGGTTCGGGTTTTTTTTAAAAAATTTGGTTAAATTTGGCCCAAAAAGCGATGCCGTTTTAAAGGGGAGACACCGGAAATGCGCTTTTGAGGCTTCCTGAAATCCCCGCTTTTCGGATCCGTTTTAAAAAAAAAAAAAAAAAAAAAAAAAGAATTGAAAATTGTAATTTTTTTCTTGGTTCTACGCAAGTGAAAGTCCATAGGAGATAATGGGTCCGTTTTTGGCCCCCTTTGCCCAAAAAAAAAACGCCCCCAACATCTTTTGTACTTTATTGGGCGGAAAACCCTTTTTGGGTTTTTTTCCTGAAAGCGGACCCGAAAAGGCGGTGGGTGGGCTGGACGGGATCGGAGGTTGGCGGCTGCAATTTTGAGGGGCCGGGCCCGGGGTTCAATTAGGGGCTGAGGGGTTTCTTTTTTTGTGGGGGTTTTGGACAGGGTCAGGGGTTTGGAAGGGCTGGAAAGGGTAAGGTAAGGCGGCCCCGCAGGGGGTTCGGAGAGTAGCGGCTGGGGGGGGAACGGGGTGAGGGGCCCCCCAAAGGGGGGATCGGGGGTAGAGGCTGGGGGGGTTTTGGGGGTGACCCCGGCCCCCTTAAAAAGGGGGAAATGGGGCGGGTTGAGCGCTGAGGGGGGGAACGGGGTTACCCCGGGAGGGCCGGATTGGGGTTTAAGGGGGATCGGAGGTGACGGTTTGGACGGGGATCGGAGGGTGAGCGGTTTCCCAGGGGGATGGACGGTGAGCGGCTGCAGGGGGATCGGGAGGGGGGGAGGGGGACGGGGGTAAAGGGGCCCCTGCAGGGGGATCGGAGGTGAGCGGGGGAAAGGGGGGGGGGATGGAAAAAGGTGAACGCTGCGGGGGAATTGGTTTGGAATAGGGAACTGTTCCAGTGGGGATGGAATGGATAGGTGAACTGGAGGGGGAGGGAAAATGGATAGGTGAACTGCTCGGGGGAAGGTGGATGGTGAACTCTGCAGGGGAATGGGGGAAAGGTGAACTGCTGCGGGGGAATGGTGGATAGGTGAAATCCCCTGAAGGGGGGGATGGGTAGGTGAATGCTGCGGGGGGCCTGGATGGATAGGTGAACTGCTGGAGAGGAGAGAGAGAGAATATGTCGGGGTAAAAGGGTTTGGTGGTTGGAAACCTGTGTTTTGTTAGTTTGGCTTTTCAGCTGTTCCAGGTGGGCCCTTTTAAATTGGGATTTGAAAAATTGGGGGGGTTGGGGTTTTGGGGGTTTCCTTCTCCCCATGGTAAAAGGCAGGGATTTGGATAGGTCTGGGTTTTTTCCCTAAAAAAGGTCCTAGGCCTTCAGGTTTTAACAGGGGGTGGTTCGCTTCCGGGAAAGTGGAACGGCGAAGAGCTCGAGAGAGGCTTTGCCCCAGAGGCTTGAGGCAGCAGGTGGCTGACCTCTGGGAAGCCTAACCAGTGGAGGCTGGTAAAACGGTGTCTTGATGTGGCTGGGACATTAGGTCCAGACTAGGTGTAGAAAGGTTTCTACATGTTTTAGTGAGCGGCCAGACGGCAGGGTTTTGTTTCCATTTATTTCTGTACACTGCGTGGAGACCAGCCTTAAAGAAAACCCAGGTGTCAAGTGCCTTGTGTTCATGAAGTGCAACTCGCTTACCAAAAGCGATACGATCCGTGTGCTAAGACACTCCTGAGCCGTCCAAGTATGGCGGCGAAATGTGAGTGGAACGTCACACATGTAAGACAAAGATTAATCTACCAAATAAATTGCTGTTCTGATTTGCTTTCCTTTCAAAGGCCGAGCCAGTTCTTATCCCCCTTTTGTTGTATCATCAAGCTTCCGTAAGTTACTGACCATCTCTCTGTGCATTAATAGGCTTTAGAGACTGTCGGCGGGTTGGGCAAAATTTACGTTACTCCCAATGTTGTTGCACCTGTGTGGGTCCCTGAAAATCTGGGCTACATCTAATCATAGTTGCAACTATTTGAAAATGAAAAAGCAGGAGACTTTAGTGGGCGGCGCGCGTGCGCGCTGCGGCAACAAAAATTTGCATTGGACACGCCCATCTTGTCGTATGCCATGCCCTTCAAAAAAGCCAACACCCACTCACCTAACTGCATAACGGCTTGGGAAGAAAGCGGTAGATGCCCTAATAGCCAGGTAGTAGCCCCCATAAACCAGTAGTGCCAATAACTACAGGCCGTAGATGCCCCATTGTAGCCAGTAGATGCCCACTCTGTAGCCAGGTGAGCCAAATTTGTAGCAGGTTGATGCCCCCCTTTGTTAGCCAGGTAGGTGCCCCCCTTTGTTTAGCCAGGTTAGTGCCCCCATTGTTAGCAGGTAGGTGACCCCATTGTTAGCAGGTAGGTGCCACCATGTTAGCCAGTGAGTGCCCCCATTGTTAGCCAGGTAGTGCCCCCATTGTTGGCCAGGTAGTGCCCCCATTGTTGCCAGGTAGTGCCCCATCTGTTAGCAGGTAGTGCCCCCATTGGTTGCCAGGTAGTGCCCCCATTGTTGCCAGGTAGTGCCCCCATTGTTGCCAGGTAGTGCCCCCATTGTTTGCCAGGTGATGTCCCCTCTGTTGCCAGGTAGATGTCCCCTCTGTTGCCAGGTAGTGCCCCCTCTGTTGCCAGGTAGTGCCCCCTCTGTTGCCAGGTAGATGTCCCCTCTGTTAGCCAGGTAGTGCCCCCATCTAGTTAGCCAGGTAGTGCCCCCATCTGTTAGCCAGGTAGTGCCCGCAGTTGTTAGCCAGGTAGTGCCCCCATCTGTTTGCCAGGTTAGTGCCCCCATCTGTTAGCCAGGTAGTGCCCCCATCTGTTAGCCAGGTAGTGCCCCCATTGTTGCCAGGTAGTGCCCCCATTGTTGCCAGGTAGATGTCCCCTCTGTTGCCAGGTAGATGTCCCCTCTGTTGCCAGGTAGATGTCCCCTCTGTTGCCAGGTGATGTCCCCTCTGTTGCCAGGTAGTGCCCCCTCTGTTGCCAGGTAGTGCCCCCTCTGTTGCCAGGTAGTGCCCCAACTGTTATCCAGGGAGTGCCCCCGCTGTTAGCCAGGTAGTGCCCCTTTGTTGCCAGGTAGTGCCCCCTCTGTTGCCAGGTAGTAACCCCTCTGTTCCCAGGTAGTGCCCCCCTTTGTTGCCAGGTAGTTGCCCTCTCTGTTAGCCAGGTAGATGCCCCCTCTGTTGCCAGGAAGAGCCCCCATAGTTGCCAGGTAGTGCCCCCATGTTGCCAGGCAGAGCCCCCCCCTAAAAGCTAATAAAAATTAAAATAATAAAATCCATTTCCTTACCAGGCCCCTTGCAGCAGGGCCGCTCCGGACGATCCCCTAAAGGGCGCGGGGGGAAGTGAGAGCAGTCCGCGCGTCACCCCCCTGCAGCTGCGCGTCACTTCCCTGCCGCGTACCTGATGTAGGCGGCGCACACACCGGCGCCGGACATACAGGGGGAGGAGGGAGGAGGGAGCGATCCCTCCTGCCTCCTCCCCACAGTGAGACCGCGGGCGGGTGAGCGGCGCTGGGGGCCGCTTTCCCGCCTGTAGGAGCGGTCCGGGGGGCGCAAGGTTTAGCGCACCAGCGCTACTCTTGCGCCGTGGTAAATTTAAAGGACCCCCGCCGCCTGCAGGCGGCGGGAGGAATGCCAACTCCCCCGGGAGGGGGGGGAGGGGACCCCAAATAGCGGGACCCCCCGCCAAAAAGGGAGAGTTGGCATGTATGATCTAACTGTTTATTTTTACAATTACGCAGTTGTATAAGGATTTTTTTTATGCGGGAGAAAGTTTTTATTTTTGGGGCATTTTGTTTGAGTTTTACATATAAATTACTGCAAAATTTATTTTAAAAAATTTCTGCAACGTTAATATATAAAAAGACTTTTTCTGCATTTTTTTTAAATTTATTTTAACACAATTCATATTTCACACTAATCTGTTAGGTTAATTCTACAGGTTATTATAGTTGTGTAGTATGTGCAGGTTTTTGTGTTTTTTTGCATAATGTAGGCACAATTTTTTAAATTTAATATTTATGTTTATTTTATTATTTAATTTTTCTACAGTTTTTAATGTTTTTTATCCCTTTTTAAATGCCATTAAGGGATAAATCTTTTACACTTCTTTCATATTAGTAATGTACAGTATTCGGATACTCATGTATGCTAATACAGTACAATCTGTATCAGTATGACACAGGCTGCAGTCAGGGCAGCACACAGTGCTGCGGCCATGTTTGCTGCGGTGTCTAAAGGGTCCCAATTGGTGTACATTAGTCCCCGCCGCCGCCGCCACCGCCGCCGCCGCCGCCGATGGTTTCTGGGCCAAGTCGTTAGCAGTGGCTCAGGTAACGGATGCCGGCGGCGGCGGCGGCGGCAGGCGCACATCCAATGTTTCACTCTGCTGCTGTGCCTCTGCCTGCTTGCGCCTGTCAGTGTCGCCGCTCAGCTCCGCGCTGCTTTACCTAAACTTGCGAGCGGACTGCGACGCGTCACCGCCGCCCGACACCGGCCCATGTCTTCCCACCCCCCCCCCCCCCCCCCCCCCCCCCTTTTTTTTTACTTTTCTTTTTTTTTTTCCTTTACGCTCCACCCCAGCCATGCTTGAAGGACGCGTCACCGCCGACCCGCCCATGTCTTCCGCTCCTCCCCACTGCTACGCTGTGCTGCTGTTGCTGGGGTCTGACTCCGGATGTGACGTCAGTCCCCAGCATTCGCGCCACAGTAAAAGCGAGCAGTGAGTGAGGAGGAGGAGACCATTTTCTGCCAGAGCACTGAGAGCAGTGCACAGAGCAACACAGAGCACAGAGCAGCACAGAGCAGCACAGAGCAGCACAGAGCAGCACAGACAGTCACAGTAGCAGCACCTTAGCTGTTTAAGAAGATGTGAATGTGATTGAATTTGTCAGCACTCAGCAAGAGCCTAAATCCCAGGGCCAGGAGCCCCCCTTAATACAAGGAGCACCAATTCACGGAGCCCCCTTATCCCAGGGCAGGAGCCCCAAGGAGCCCCCTTAATACAAGGAGCCCCCAATTCACGGAGCCCCCTTAATCCAGGGCCAGGAGCCCCCTTAATACAAGGAGCCCCCAATTCACGGAGCCCCCTTAATCCCAGGGCCAGGAGCCCCCAAGGAGCCCCCTTAATACAAGGAGCCCCCAATTCACGGAGCCCCCTTAATCAAGGGCCAGGTGCCCCTTAATTACACAGGAGCCCACAATTCACGGGAGCCCTTATCCCAGGGCCAGGGAGCCCTCTTGCTTCTCTCAGCATGCCAGAGGCCCCCCTTAAATCCCAGGGACAGGAGCCCTGATTGTCAGCAAGAGGCCCCTATAAATACCAGGGCCAGAGCCCACTTCATGTCAGCTGGTAGCCACTTTATTGTCAGCAAGTGCTCTTGAGACAGGAGTCAACGTGAGAAAAGGAAGCCAACGTGGTCGGACAAAGGTGACACCTTTTAGAAGCCCCTATAGTTATTATGGGTTGTACTGTGCTTTCCCAGTCCCTGTTTATTGCTTTGCTTTTCAGGTGTCTGGGAAATCTGGTGTGAAGAGCTTCAATTGTTGGGAAAATTTTTTATAGATTCACTCAGTTTTCTCAGATTGACAGTTTGGCGGTGATATATTCCTGTCCCTATCCCTGAATTATGCTAAGCAGGCTTCGTCGACTGGGGAGAGCTGGAGATTCTATAAACAAATGTGGTCGGCATGTGAATTTTACAATTGTTGTCATGCTGAGTGACCAGCAATGCTCATATACCATACAAATGCCCTATCAAGAAAAAGTGAAAAAGTTAAAAAAAAAAAAAAAAAAAAAAAAAAAAAGGTGGGGGGAACAAAATAAATAAAAAACATGTACAATGCTCTTTCTAATCGACCAAAATAAAGTTCTTATATGTTGGAGTTCTCTGTAGATGCAAGACATACCCTATAAAATATATCTTGTTATTTTGAACGTCATAACAAGAAAATAAAAAAAATATTGCGATTTTTGTTCATCTCACAGCACATAAATTGGAATAAAAGCGATCAAAAAACTATCTAAAACCCTAAAGTTGTACAATTAAAACATTGGTTCATCCACAAAAAAAGTCCTTACACAGCTCTGGTATACAGAAAATAAACATGTTATGGCTATCAGGGGATAGCGAGGATAAATATTGTTTTACCCAATAAAGCATTTTTTTTTAAGCGCTTCAACGTAAAAAAAAAAATATATATATAAACTGGGTACTGATCACCGTAATCATATCGACTGTACATACACGAGCAAACTTACTGGCACTATACTGCACGTGATCAATGTTAAAATAATAAACCCTACTAGGATTGCAGTATTTTCTTCACCCTGCCTTTCCAATAATGGATTTCCAACCGATCAAAAAGCCTTTTCACAAATAAATCATACCATAAAAACGTCAGGCTCATCCATGCAAAAACAAGCTGCTATATTACAGCTCGTACACAGAAAAACTGTTGTTTTCTTTTTGAATAAGTGGTTTTACTGTGTAAAAGCATTACAAGCATAAAAAATATACAAAATTGGTATCAATGTATTGTAGTGACCTGCTGAGTAAAGCCAGCATGTGAATTTATATCACATGGTGACCACTTTAAAAAATAAAAATAAATAACCACTATGCATGATTGCTGTATTTGGTTGAAAAACACACCACAAAACCTTAATAAAAAGTGACCAAGCGTCATATTTATGAACCCATTAATTGTATCAATAAAAACAATCCGATAACCAGTCCATATATAGAAAAATAAAAAGTTATGGCTGTCAGCAAAGGACAACATAAAAACACAATTTTTATAGACATTGACATTGTGTAAAAGTAATAAGAACATTAAAAAATTTTATTAAAATGTAATCATTGGCAATTGAATCCAAAATAGGGTGACTTCTGGATGTTGTC
Organism: Phyllomedusa bahiana; assembly: GCA_025379985.1. Taxonomy (NCBI): domain Eukaryota; kingdom Metazoa; phylum Chordata; class Amphibia; order Anura; family Hylidae; genus Phyllomedusa; species Phyllomedusa bahiana. The sequence goes on along the minus strand of JAODAL010053293.1, from coordinate 17,154 downwards.
ACCTGTTCTGCTAATTGGGGGGCTTTTGCAAATGTGACATGGCACCCACCAAAATCTGTGGTTCAGAGGCCCAGTAGCGCTCCTCCTTGTACGACAATGCCATGCAACCAAACAGTAGTTTACCACCAATATAGGGTATTGACGAACTTGAAAGGAATTCATAAAAAAAAACCCCAAATTAGGGCTTTTTTTTCCATGATTTTTTGTAAAAATTAAATGTTTTCAAGCTAAATTGGAGCTTGTTGGAAAAAAAATTCTTTAGTTCATAGTCTTATGCTGAAAAAAATTTTGTGAAACACTGTGGGGTAGATGCTCTCCTGGATTATCATTAAGTCTAGTTCCAATATGAGGGTCTTTTTAGGGGTGTATATTAAGTTTTAGCACCTATAGAATCGTCTCAAACATGAAAATGACGCCCTAATAAAATCACTTTTGAAAATGAGACCCCAAAAGTCAAGTGGGTGCTCTTCTACTAGCTTGATGGTTGAGCCCAAATAGGCATTGGGACAACATATGGGATATCTATGGAAACAGCAGAATCTGGGGAATGTTGAGTTGCAATTTCATGGTCACATCCTACCATTATATTCAGTGAACAAATGGAATAAAAAATTTTAAAAAGGGAAAATTTAGAAATTTCCACCTCACTTTGCTTTACAGTAACTGTGAAATACATACAGAGTTAAAAAAAAACTTCCTTAATGCTGTTTTAAATGCTTTAAGGGGTGTAGTTTTTTGGATGGAGTCATTTAGAGGCTATAAATTAGTTAGCCTGCTTTTTACTTTTGTTAAATAATTTAGTTATCATTATTACTGTCTCATCTACAGGAATCAGATAGTGCCCAAGGTTCTGCTCTTGAATCGAAACGTTTGACACATCAGTGTCATCAGCACGAGCCATGTTCGAGCAACAATAATTTGTCAGTGTTCATCATCATTGACTGCGATGAACAACGAGATATAAAGTCATGGTTTGTAAAACCCGGCAAAAATTGGTGGGCTATGTCCGTTCGCGAGAACACGATCAGTGTTTGGAAATATTTTGGTGAACTCTGTTAACAAAGACACTTCTGGAAAACACATTGTACATTGATGCTAAGCGTCATTACTGTAACCCATGCCTGGTTAAACAACAGTCACCTGCTGCGGGTATTGGAGTTGGACACATCAGTCAGATTCAGTCCTACACATTGTCAACAGCTACGTCTGCTTTGTGTGGATCATTTGCGGATGTCGCCATGAGATAAAAACCTATCTAAGGTGAGACATTGTTCAGACAACTCATTCTAGTTGCCCTAAAGTCAAATACAGGCAGTCCCCAACTTACACCGTTCCATTGACAGAAGTCAAACGTTTTCTGTAAGTCTTCACAAGGTTGCACACACTATTGCTGGTATGTTGGCCCATTACTCCATGCAGTTCTCCTTTAGAGCAGTGATGTTTTGGGGCTGTCGCTGGGCAACATAGGCTTTCAAATCCCTCCAAAGTTTTCTATGGGTTGAGATCTGGAGACTGACTAGGGCCACTCAGGACCATGAATGTTTCTTATGAAGCCACTCACTCTAGTTGCCCTGGCAGTGTGCTTGGGATCATTGTCATGCTGCGAAGGAACCCCCCCAGCCACATTTCATCTTCAATGCCCTTGCTGATGGAAGGAGGTTTGCACTCAAAATCTCACAATACATGGCCCCATTGGTTCTTTCATGTACATGGATCAGTCGTCCTGGTCCCTCTGCAGAGAAACAGCCCCAAAACTTGATGTTGCCCCCACCCATGCTGCCACCTCCATGCTTCACAGTAAGTGTCTGTGCTGCAAGCTCAGTATTCTCTCTCTCTAAACACGACGAGGTTCGTATTTCTACCAAGCAGTTCGACTTTGGTTTCATGTGACCATATGACATTCTCCCAATACTCTTCTAGATCATCCAAATGCTCTCTAGAAAACTTTAGATGGGCCTGGACATTTACTGGCTTAAGCAGGGGGGTACGTCTGTCACTGCAGGATCTGAGTCCCTGGCGGTGTAGTGTGTTACTGATGGTAGCCTTTGTAACGTTGGTCCCAAACTCTCTGCAGGTTCATTCACTAGGTCCCCCGTGTGGGTTTCGGATTTTTGACTCACCATTCTGTGATCTATTTTGACCCCACGGTGAAGATCTTATGTGGAAGCCCAGATGGAGGGAGATTATCAGGGTCTTGTACATCTTCCATTTTCTAATTATTGCTCCCACAGTTGATTCTTCCCCCAAGCTACTTGCCTATTGCTGATCAGTCTTCCCAGCCTGGTGTCAGGGCTAAAATTTTGTTTCTCTGGTGTCCTTCGATAGGCTTTTTGGTCTTCACCATAGGGAGTTTGGAGTGGGACTGTTGAGGTTGTGGAAAGGTGTCTTTTATTACTGATAAACAAGTTTCAACAGGTGCCATTATACAGGTAATGAGTGGAGGATTAGAGGAGCCTCTTAAAGAAGAGTTACAGGTCTGCTGAGAAGCCAGAAATCTTGCTTTATATGTAGGTGACCAAATACTTATTTTCCACACTAATGTGCTAATAAATTCTTTCCAAATCAGACAATGTGATTTTCGGGATTTGTTTTCTCATTTTGTCTCATCATAGTTGAGAGTCGCCCTATGATGACGAATTATAGGGCTTTCATCTTTTTAAGTGGGAGAATTGCAATAGGTGCCTGACCAAATACTTTTTTTCCCCACTGTCACCTTGTCGGACTTACATACCTAAATTCTTCTTAAGACCAAAGGTTACAGTATCTATCCCATTTCATAACCCGGGGACTGCCGTGTATTATCTTATGGTCACTAGTACTCTGATGTTGTTATTGTATTGTAATCTTTTAGAATAATTGCAAAGACACAGACTGAAGCAGTGCAACTATAAAAGACATGTTGAAAAGTCTGGCGTTTGGTTCTACAAGTGGGCCTGCACCAAGCCAAGAACAACTAAATTCAGACTTTCTGGTGTGGTTGGCTCTGGACCTTGAGCCATTTTCGATGGTGAATAATCGCGGATTCCGCTACTTTTTCGGCAAGAACTTCCCACAGCTGTCAATACCTGACGAATCCACTCTGCGCAAATCATATGTACAGAATGGTCTATGACTCTGCTGGTGACAAAGTCAAGGTTGATCTGGCGTCAGTGAATACTGTCAATCTCATGTTCGACGGGTGGACAGACAAGTATCATGCCGTTCACTTTCTTGGTCTGCGTGTTCAGTTTATCACTGAAGAGTCAGACTGGACAGGAAAGGTTGTGACTTTGTCCGTGAAACCATGTCCAGGAGATTCCAGGAGTGTACATGAACATATCCACAAGGAATGGTGCAGTTTATTGGCCCATGACAACAAGAGCAAGCAATTGTTCTCCATACGATGAGAGGGCCAGTGCCTATGAAAAAGGATCGTCGCTTTGAAAATATCGGACCTGTGCACTGTGTCGCTCTCCTCTGCATCTCCTGCTAACTACAAGATTCAATGTTCAAAGGTTCTGTTATAACGGCTCTCCTCGCAGAAGTGTAAGGAAAATTGTTACAACACTGCATTTCACGACTGAGCTGCTTGAGTCTGAAGTCATTGGCCGGCAATGACAAGTGGCAACTGTTGAACTTCTTGAAAAAATTTGTGCGGCAAAATCTTTCTAGACAAGGATGAACAGTTCTCATATGACAATGGCACAGAGCGATGAAGTGATGAAGAAGCTGAAGCTGTCACTGAAACATCGAACACAATAGCGAGGAAAAGGAGGAACAGCCAAGAAGCCAAGGCCCGACGTTCAAGACGATTCACGTTTGACAGAACGAAATACCAACCATGTTGGAGTTCTTGCTACACTTGAATCAAAGCCATCTTCACCTGGCACCGAACTTACCAATGCACTGAGCAAAAACTGGGCATTACAACTTGTGTCTGGGACAGAGTGTATGGGAAGTCCTGAAGGGAACTAACGGTTTTCTGCAATTCTTTGCTGGCATGTCGGACCTTGTCAGCACACGCATCACTTCTTTGTCACTATTTCCACTGTGTTCGAGCTGAAATCATGGACCACTGTGCACCGGATACAAAGGACAGTGATGAGCTGAAGTCAACTGGAAGATGTTGGTCAAGAAAAAACTTAGATAGCGTCAGCCATTAACTGATGCAGTTACCTTGTCCACACTCTTCGATCCAGACGACGCAAGTCAAATGGTTACCACTGTTCAGGCAGAAAGCGAGAGTTAATCTTCCGAGCAGTCAATGCCATCATGGTGAATAGAAAAACCAGTGCAGTGCTGTGCGTGAGATCAGTTCAGATTTTTCAGCCAGTGCTATTGAGGTGATGTCAAGACGAGTACAAATTTTTCTGTTCCAGTAACGTTTGTAGAAAATGAAGCTTGTAAAGAAAAACATATGCTGGTTATGTCGCAAAATGATGAAGATGAATTCGAATTAGACAAGAGATAAGAAATTATCTTCGTTATGAGCCAGGTGATATGATGACGATCGTTACACTTCTGGAAGAGAAACTTTTCCCAAGTCTGAGGAATGAGCAAAGAAATATTTGACTTCGCAGCGCATTCGTCTGTTCCAGTTGAGAGCTTATTTTCGACTATGGGACTTCTGCTAAATGGAAAGCGATTCAACATGTCGCATCCGAGCTAAACCATATTCGTTTATACATGACAAATTTTGATGGTATTTGATGGTGCTCATAGTATTAATGTTTTCTTCAAGTTAAAACTTCACAATCTAATTAATATATGTGCTGCGGTACTTTTAATATGCACCATTGGATGGTGGATCAAACTATCAGCCAGTATATACAGTTAAAACTATATAAAAAGACACATATGTATGGTTTTTCTCGCTATAGGTAGAAAAGTATTCACCCTCAGATGGATAGTATCATTGGGTGAATAAAAAGCTGAAAACCAACAAGTGCCAGATGAATTCTATGACAATAATAAAATCAACCTAGGAGATTGTACAGTGCTCACCTATTGCGGCTGTACAAAATTGACGGTACAGCGCGCATATACGTATTGTGGCACTTTTCTTTCGGTTGTTATCCAAAGCGAGGAAGCAGCTCCGAAACGATCCCGCCTAGGATTTCACGTGGGACGCCAGGGATGAGAGATAATGGAGATAACGAGAGGGACAGGTTTACTGCCGTTAGTTGAATTTGGATCGGCTATACTAGAGCGCTGAAGAGTAAAGGACAAGAAGCAATCGTATTCTTGATCTGAATTTATATTGTGCAAACATAACGCGTTTCGCTGGACATACACATCAAGCTTCCTCAGATGTCTTTTTAGAATACGCTCATATAAAAATTAAAAAGTGATCTTGAGATTCTCAGAAATTTTCTTAAAATGTATTTAAATGTGACTGTGTATTTCATTTAAAACCGTGGGTCTGAGTGAGTCAATTTTAAATCCAGTAAGACTCACGGTACCCCAGTTTTTTTGCACGATCGGGGTGAGACTCAAGGATGTGTTCAATGGGTTGTATACTAAGTTAGGCTCCTCATCACTGTGAAATTCCGCTAGTGGCGGCGGAATATGTAAAACCATACGTTTATGATTTATATCATAAAGAGGGTTTACTAGTCTGCGTGATAATTTTGTAGTGGTCTTACCCACGTATTGGGAACCACATTGGCAGGTGATGAGATACACGACGTACGTGCTGGCACAGTTAAGGTGATCTTTCATTTTAAATTTTTCTCCGTGGAATAGAAGAGAAATGGTCACTGTTTGCTATAATAGAACATCACTTGCAGCAATGATGGTTACATGCCGAAGATCCAGATGTTACAAATGTGGTATTCTCTGTAATTGTAGGAATCTTTTTATGTTGTCTCAAACAGGAGGCAGCAGGATAATTTTCTAAAGTTTTGTTTTTCTTATAGATAAATTGGTGGTCTGTCTGGGATGGCTCCTTTTAGTATGGGATCTCTTAGCAAGAGGCTCCAGTGCTTATTAATTATATCTTGCACTTCCCTGTATTGGGAGTTGTGCGTGGTAGTGAAACAGAGGTTGAAATCAGCTTTTGTTTTTTTACTCTTAAATTCCAGATGTTGCCCTGGGTAAGGGTAATTGCCCCCTTTAGTTGATTGGCTGGGTAACCTTTTGTTAAGAATTAGTTTTGAGTGTCTCTGCTTGTGTAGTGAACACCTTTGCGTAATCGTACAATTTTTTTCGAATGCGGTGGTATTGTCCGTAAGGGTTATGCCTTATCGACTTACGTTGATGGTTTATTAAATGCAAATAACTATTAGAGTCTGTAGCTGTAAAGAAAGTTTTAGACATTATTTGGTTGTTCTCTATATACAAATGTAAATCGAGGAAGGTTAATTCACTGCGGCTTGAGGTGGCTGTAAATTGTATACCCCAGTGTTTACTATTAAGAAGATCGACAAAATTGTTGAAGGTATCTATAGATCCCTCCAGACAAACAATAACTCATCATTATAACTTTATTATTTTATATTAAAACCCACCCCCCCCCCCCCCCCCCCCCCCCCCCCCAAAACCCCCCCCCCCCCCCAATCACAACAAAAAAACCAACACAACACCCCCAACACCCCCACCCCCCCCCCCCAAAAAAAAAATTTAACCCCACCCCCCCCCCCCCCCCCCCCCCCCCCCCCCCCCCCCCCCCACATTACTAATGTGTTTACATATGGACTATTGTGGATGAATATGGCTTCAAAGGCCCCAAAAGAGGTTAGCAAAAGTGGATGCAACCCTCAGTTCCCCATGGCTGTGCCAGCTGCTGGTGTTAATGTGTGTTTTATACATTAAAATATTGTTTTTAAAATGAGTTCAGGTCCTTCAATTAAAAACCCTTTAAAAACTGAAGAAAAAATGGGCTCAGTATCTAAAAATTCTTTTATGGTATTAATGCACAAGGAATGTTCAATATTAGAATAGAGAGCCGTCACATCGAGACTGGCCAAAATATATTGTTCATTCCATTGTGTGCCGACCAAATCCCTGAGTACAGTATCTGAATCTTTAAGGAAACTCGGCAATTTTTCTACTAATGGCTGTAATTGGGTGTCCAAAAAATGAGAGAGGTTAGATAATGTTGACCCTATACCTGAGATTATAGGTCTACCGGGGGGATTTGCTGTGCTTTTGTGCACTTTCGGTAAATGGTAAAAGAAAGGTGTAGTGGTTTCTTAGTAGTTAAAATAAATTCCTCTTTAGATATAGTGCCCTGATCATAGTTTTGTTTTTTATATTGGGCATATTTAGTTTTTAATTAATAATTTACTATGGGTTCCACTTTTTTTTTGTTTACCTCGTAATATAAGATGGCGATGTTGTTCTGTTTTTATATTCTTGGTAGTTTGAATTACTACACTGACGCCCTTGTCGCGTTTCTTATAACAATTTCTGATTTTTTGTGAGTGATGTGAGAGCTGTTGTTCTCTTCCGTACGTTCCTCATGATGCTATCTATTTAGTAACTTTGCACTAGTCCTTCCCTGGAGCAAAACAAACCCACAAATGAGCTGCCACAACAGTGTTTCACAGTTGTGGATGATGTTCTTAGGCTCCATGCTTCTACCTCTATTTTGATCTAAACATAACGATGGTCATTATGGCCAAACAGGTCACATTTAATTCCGTCAGACCTCAAGACATGTACTCCAAAAATGTAGGTCTTTGTTCATGGTGCATTAGCAAAATATGAATCTGGCTTTTCTATGTTTTTTTTTGAGTAATGGCTTCTTCATGCAGAGTGGTCTTTCGGCCCATGTTGAAAACAGTACTCATTTCGCTGTGGATAATGACAACAATTTTTAGCAGTTTCTTGCACGCATCTTAACAAGTTCATTTGCTTTTGTTCTTGGTTGTTTGACCAAAGCACGTTTCATCTTGAGTGGTTATGATGCGCTGGATCATCCATCTTGTTTGTACTCTGTGTATATTTGTTTGTACGGATGATCGAGAAACTTCAGGTAGAAATTGCCCCAAGGATGATCCAGACTTGTGTAAGGTCCACAACTCTTTCCTGATATTTTGGCTGATTTATTAACTTCCCATTATGATACACACAGGAGCGTGAGTTTATGGTGTGTTATAAAATTCATCCAGATGTGGTGTCTCTAATTAAACTTCAGATGGTGCAATTAAAACCAGAAGCTTACAAAGGAATGAATCATTCTTTGGTGCTGTCCCAAGTTGGATCAAAAAGCATTGTGTCTTTTTATATTGTGTATGTAAACTTATGGGTTCAATTGTACATGTTAATGTTAACACTCTAGTTAAGTTTACTACTACAATGACTACTGATGCAATTGCAAAACACAAATATTAAAATTGATATTTCTAGGACATGAATGCGTTGTGATGTCACTAACCAGTCGTTAAAGCCAGTGCTAAGGCCTCAAGACCACGTCAGTTGATACGAGTTAGCAATCGACTCCGCGGACTCCAGTGTCGGTTGTTAAGCCAGTTGTTAAGGCCTCAAGTCGATTGATAAGAGCTTAGCAATCGACTCCGGGGACTAGTGTACATGGCACCTTGTGAAGGAGTCCATTGCCGCCATGTTTCTCGTTTTACTTCTTCCTGAAACATGCAGGAAGTAGTAAAACCGCCATATTTGTACACCCTTAATTATACTGTTTATGCAATGCAAAAGGCTGGAATAAACACATCATTGCACCCTAGGGGGACTTAAATATTAAAGTAAAAAAAAATAATTAATGTGTAAAAAAAAATAATTAATATAATTATTAAATAATTATATAAAAAAAATTATATTAAAAGTTCCTTTTTGCACATCTTTACAATAAAAAAAAAATAAATAAAAAGTCAGAGATATTTGCTATCGCTGCGTCCGTAAAAGTTAATAAAAATATAGCATCATTTATCCCGTACACTGAACACTATAGTAGAAAAAAATTTCCCAATCGCCAACTGCGTTTTTTGGTCATTTTCACGCCGCCTAAAAATTGAAAAAAAGTGATCAAAAACGTTGCATGAATTCCAAAAATTTTTGCCAAATAAAAAGGGGCCCCTTTCGGCCTGCAAGAAATTCACCCCCCCAAGTTTTGGTAGAAGTTTTAAAAATGAATGGGTTGCAAAAAATTTGTCGATTGGCAAAAATTTCAAAAAAGAAAATTTTTGGGAAATTTTTTTTTTTAGGGTACCCTAAAATGTTTGGTATTGCAGGATTTGTATCAACCGGGAAAATACAATAACCCATAAATTATCCCAAAGGGTTTTTAAAACACCGTAAAAAAAAAACATCCTGCAAAAAATGGAAACAAGTGCATTTTTTTTCACTTTTTTGCCTCACTTAGAAATTTTTTGGGGTTTTTCCCATATTTTTTCTTTTGGTAATATGAAAAACACCCTTTAAAAAATTTAACTTTCTTGTCTCGCTAAATAAAAGCCCCCCCTTTAATTTTTTTGTGGGTTTGAAAAAATAAAAATTTATGGCTCTGGGACGACGGGGAGGGAAAACAAATGTGCCCAAAAAAAATTTAAACCCTCCCCTTTAAAAAAGGGGTTAAAGGGGTTGTCCTCATCTCAAATTTTTCATAATGCATGAATAAAATAAACTGCTTGCTCGGGTATTTCCTGGCCCCAGCTGCCCTGAAATTTGGGAAAAATATGAGCCTGTGTTTTCAAAACTTCTGCTAATTAATAAACCCCATGGGGGTTCAGGCCCGGGGGGAAGCTTCGGGAGTTAAACAGATAAAATTTTAACTGGCTTTTGTCTGAAAAAAACAGAAAAACAAACTTTTAAACGTCCCAGAGTTGTTTTGTGCTTGAAACCTGTGGATGAGTCACCCCCCCTGCAAACAATAAACAAACAGCGGGGGAAAAAAAGAGTACAAAAGGTTCGGCACGGGGAAAAAAAAACCCCTTAGAAAACCCTCAGAAGGGGAAAAAATTTTCATTTTGTATTTCCTCAAAAAAAAAAAAGAACAAAGCAATATTTTTTGGAAAAAAATTTCTTCGCGGTTTCCCTAAATTTTTAAAAAAGCTAATCTTTTTTACCCAAGATAACCCCTTTAAGTTCCCGTTTTTTGGATAAAAAATATTCAGCTTTTTGACCATCCCCAGAAATATTTTGATGTCGGCCTGTAAGAAACCAAAAACCAACAACCCTTTTGCAAAGCTTTAAAACACTAGAAACCTTCATGTTTGGAAGATTTTTTTGTAAAGGTAATATAAAAATGTGCAAAAATTTTTTACAAAGGTTAAGAATGTTTAAGACCACTTGGGGCCCCTTTAAACCTTTATTATTTTAAGGGGGGTCTTAGCCCTTTTTGTAGTCTTTACTCAAGAAAAAGGGCCCCTTTTTAGCTCACACTAAAGCAATGGGGTGAAATTGTGAACAAAAGTATCAAGGCAGAAAATGGGAAATTTTTTGTGGTCAGGTCGGGGAAAGGCTCCAAAAAACAAGGGTAAGGTGTAAAAACACAAATTTTTTTTTTCTTTCTTTTTTCCTATCAAAAAATTTCGCACCCCCAAAATTTTTTAACATGATGATTTGTCCAAAAGTACCAACACTTTGAGGTAAAAGGGGGACTGGGGAAAGGTTAAAAGGTAGCATGGCCAGGGCAAAGGACCCTCGGATTTCTCAGTGACAAAAAACAAGTGGTTTCCAGCCCTCTTTTTGGGTGAAACAAGCAAATCTGAGTCATAAAGTTTGCAAATGTAAATTGGGAAAGGTCTGAAGTGAATGATTGATATGGAAAGTATGCCACGCCCCTGCAGTTTTGGTTGGCAGAACTTTTGGATTCTTTGGGGTTCCCTAAGTAATATTTTTTTTTTTAAAAGAACAATTGATATTTTTTGGGGGTTTCTAAAAAGGATTTAAACACTGAACTTTTGTGTAATTTTACAAGCTTTTGGGTTTTGGGTTTCAAAGAGTCTCTGGGGGGAAACTAGTATCAACATTTGAGTGGAAACCCGTCATTTTAAAAATTTTTTCCTATGGAGGGACAAAAGAGGGAAATTTAAAAACTTTTCTAACTTGCAAAACCCCCAAAATAGTCCCTACAAATAACCCCCATATATCAAAAGACTCATCTTTTCTCCCCCTATCAAATAACCCCATATATCACAGGCCCCACTTCTCTTTTCCCCTATCAAAAAACCCCAAAATATCCAGAGCCAGCCCTCTTCCCCCTATCATATTAAACCCAAAAAATCACAGAAAATCATATAACCCAATAAAACACAAGAACTCAGCTTTAATCCCTCAAACATTTTAACCCAAAATTTCACAGAGCTTTAGGGTTTTTCCCCCTCTATCAAATAACCCCTTTAAAAAATCACCGAGCCACTTCTTTTTTCCTCTATTATATAACCCTATATATCACAGAGCTCAGCTTCTCTCCTCTATCATATAACCCAAAATAACCCCAGAGCTTTAGCTCCTCTCCTCTCTCTAAAACCCTTTTTCACAGAGGGTTTAGCTTTTTCTCCCTATCATATAACCCTATATATCACAGAGCTTTAGCTTTTCTTTTCCCCTATCATAAACCCTAATTTTCACAGAACTCAGCCCTTTTCTCCCCTATCAATAACCCTATATATCACGAGTTCCCCAGCTTCTCTCCCTCTTTATATAATCCCATAAATCACAGAATCGCTTCTCTCCTCTATCATATAACCCTATAAAAACACAGACTCAGCTCTCTCCTTTTATCATATTTAAACCCCCAAAATTATCAAAAAGCCACTTCCCCCTACATTTTAACCCCATATATCCAGAATTTAGCTTTCCTCCCTCTAACATATAAACCCCAAAAAATTTACAGAGCTCCCGCTCTCCCCCTCTACATTAAAAACCCCAATAAACACAGAGCTCCGCTTCCTCCTCTATTTATATTTAAACCCCTTTTTAAACCCCAGAGCTCAGCTTCTTTTCCTCTATTAAATAACCCTATTTTAAAACACGGAAAGGGTTCCCGGGTTCCTCCTCTATCATATAACCCTATAAATCACAGAACTCAGCTCCTTCCCCCTCTTTATATAAACCCAAAATATCACAGAGTCAGCCTTTTTCTCCTCTTTCATTTAACCCTATAAATCACAGAACTCAGCTTCCTTTCCCCCTATAATAAAACCCCATATATTTACAAGCTCAGCTTCTCTCCCTCTATCATATAACCCTATATAAACAAAAAGCTCCGCTTCTCTCCTCTATCCCTATAACCCTTTTATAACACAGAGCTTTAGCTTCTCCCCCTCTATTATATAACCCCCATATAACACAGAGCTCAGCTTTTTCTCCTCTATCATATAACCCTATATAACACAGACTCCGCTCCCCCCTTTCCCCTCCAAATAACCCTATAAATCACAAGCTCAGCTTCCTCCTCTATCCCAAAAAACCCTATATATCACAGAGCTCCCCTTTTCTTCCCCTATCATAAAACCCTATATTTTCACAGAACTCAGCATCTCCCCTCTATCAAATAAACCCTATTATCAACCCGGGGTTCAGCTTCCCCTCCCTCTATCAAAATAACCCTATATACCCCAGAACACACTTCTCTCCTCTATCATATAACCCTATAAATTTTCAGAGCCACTTCTCTCCTTTTATCATAAACCCTATATAACCCCAGAACTCAGTTTTCCCCTCCCTCTATCATATAACCCTTTTTTACACAGGAAAAGGGTCAGCTTCCCTCCCCCCCACAATCAAATAAACCCTATATACACAAACCAGCCCCTTCCCCCCTCCCTCTATCATATAACCCAAAATATCACAGAGCTCAGCTTCTCTCCCCCTATCATAAAAAACCCTATAAATCACAGAACTCAGCTTTTCCCCCCTCAACAAAATAACCCCTATATATCACAGATTTTCCCGCTTTTCTCCCCCTAATCATATAACCCAAAATATCACAAGCTCACTTCTCTCCTCAAACAAATCCTGGGTTTGTGGGTAGGGGCAAACATAAATCACCCAGACAGAAGGGGAAAGAAGGAAAATCCCAAGAACAAAAAAAACTTTATAACCACATGGCTCCCAATTTCGAAAATTACTAAGGGGCTTTTCAAACAGCGCAGTTTTGAATTTCAGTTTTTTAAAAGCGCTTTCCCAAAAAACTGCTTTTATTTTCCAGCAAATTTTTTTCAGTTTTCTAAATTTTTCAAAAGGGTGTTTCAAATAAAATCCAAAGACTGTGGTGAAGTCCCCGTGGGAAATTTCAAAACAACAAAACCCTTACCACTTTTTTAAACATTTTGGGGGTAAATGAAAAGAAGGGTGCTTTTAAAAAAGGGAATTAAAATGGAGCGCAGTTAAAAACGCACCAAAACTTTCACTGTGTGAAAGCTCCCTAAAAAAAACAAAAAAAACATCACACTAGTTAAAAAAAAAGAACCAGAAAGACAAGCCGCAAAGAATGAGGAAATGGGCTGTGTGCCCGGGATCCTCAGGGGAAAGACTTTTAGTCAGAATTTTTTAACAGTTTGGGGAAAGGGGCTGAGTTGGAAACCGGGTGGAGAGGGGAAAGCCTCAATTTTTACCTTTTTTCCCAAAACCCAAACCCCGGGCCAAATAAATTTGGGGATCAACCCCGTTTTCCACAACTTTTTGGCAATTTTACATGGCGTAATTTTGGGGCGAAATTTTTGGGCCCCGTAAATTTTTGCCCAATACGGGGGGAGATTCGTGCCGAAATTTCCCTAATCCTTAGTTCTCATAAGAACAAGGATTTTCGCCCCCTCTCCCCGTCGTTAAAAAAACGATCAAATTTTTTACGTGCGGGGGATAATGACATATCAATTATTTCGGCAGAATACGCGCCCCGAGTAATTAATAACAATGGGAGTAAATGCCGCGGGAAATGCTTTCATATTAGCGCAGCTCCCGAAAGACACGATGTACCGGGCGCATAAATGTGCGGCCGCCGCGTACATCATGTGAAAAAAACCCTAAGGCTGAAGTCTGGGGACTATTGGGGGGTTTCCTATGGGTGTTTTAGCCCGTTGACCTCCTTTAATTGAAAAAAGGTTTTCATACCCCCAAACTGGGGCAGGGGAAGGGGTGTCTTCAGCATGCATCACGCCCTGTGGTGATCTTTTTAGAGGGAAATTCCCCCCTAAAAAACTCTTTACCTTTTGGCCCGTGTTTGGGCCCGGGCAGGCCTAAACGTCCCGGCATTAGATTGCCGGGAAAGAACCAAGACTGGGTCTTCCCACTCCAAACTGGTGAAGGCAATATACCCCTCTTTGGCACCAAAATGACTACAAAACCCTCTAAAATTTAAAAAGAAAAAACTTTTTAAATAAGGGGTTTTTTGGCGCATTTTTTGTTTTTTTTGCTGTTTTTATGGTTGCTTTAATATAACTGCAGAAAAACTGCTTTAATAAGCAATTTCTGCCTCATCAGGAAATCTAGTCTAGAGATTATACTGTAATCTGTAAACTAATCTACAGTATGAATCTTGACTTCATGCAAAGTTTCTATAATAGACAGTTTGCAAACAGAAGACCTTAGTAATCAAGGCCTGGTACAAGTTTTTTCTTCTAACAACCTGATGTGTGGATAAGAGTAAAACGCACGCTACAGATTAACAAGATTATGACAGGATTTTACAGTAAAATATCTATAAAGGAAAACAAAGACAATGAACCTCATATGGCGAAACAGCCTCACAGAGCAAGTTATTCTGTTGCACATAACGCTCCTTCTCTATCTTAGCAGAGGCAAGTCAACCACAGTCCTCCATTAAAACAGCTATGGAGCTGTGATGTGGCCACCGGTCATTCAGGAAGCTAAAACCATGCATGTTTAACATTTAGCGTAACTGAGACATGGTCCAGAGAGCAAAATTGTACAAATAATCAGGTAAAACATTATTTTAAACCAAAATATGTTTAAAGGGTCCTAGCGTAAGAATTTTTCAGATGAGAATGGAGCACCTTAAAATGGTTTTCTCACATGCTGTTTCACAGAGCTTGCTCTTCACAGCCAGTTTCAGGTTCCCACTTCCTGTTCAGGCTGTGGGCAGTTCTACAGCAGTATTTGGCATATCAGCTTTGCTGTTCCTAGCTGAGCCTGTTAGAGGAACATTGGTAATAGAGAGGTTTAAACAGCAAGGCAGAAGGCTACAGAGCTCTAAAGGGCTAAAGTTTGTCAGAAAGAAAGTGTCTCGGCTGACGGTGGTGGATCCTGTTGGTCTCCACAAAAGATGACTTAATGAACCCTGCCAGGTAGGAACTTTTCGGTATTCACTAGAGCCCACCGCATGGTGGGATGGACTTCACTGTGGGGGACTCCTAGGTCGCTACACCTGATGTGGCCGCTTGTGTGACAGCAAAGGTGAAGGCATGGTACAGGAGAAGCAGGCAAAATGTGGTCAGAAGGCAGGCAGTCTGTCAGGGTAGGTGGCAGGCAAAACGTCGTCAGGTCACTCGCAATAATGTCAGTGCAGGCGACAGGCAGAGGATAGCTGGTCACAAGCAGAGGTTGAAGTCCAGATAACATAAACGTAAAGACACTAAGCACCAGGGAAAACACACCAATACACTGGCAATGGTGAAAGGGGGAAGTGACCTAATAAAGGGTTCAGCACCCACTGATCGGTAATTAGCAGAGCACTGGGCCAGCCAGAGTCAGTGAGCAGGAGCGGAGCAGGAGCTGGTAGAGGTGAGTAACGAGCGGACCGGGAACCAGAGACACAAGCGCATCCAGAACAGGGACTGTAGCCCACATCGTGACAATAAGACACAGTAAGGAGTGATGTCACCAGCCTGACTATCCTGCTAGAGCACAGAGAGTTGATCAGTAACCTATAGAAACTTGTGTACACCAGCAGGAGATAAAAACTGCTCTAACCCTGAAAGAAAGCAAAATCAGAACAGCAATGTTTTTAGTAATAGTCTTTACTTACCTTTGCCTATACGTTTAAAGCTAATCAATGTGATGAGAATACCCCTTTAATGCTGCAGCAGACAGAAAACCTCAGTCCATATCACCCACAAGAAGAAATAACAGCCCCTTGATAACGACACAACTAACTGCAATCACATGCTTTCTATAATTCATTGTCAGCCTTGTATATCAGTGTTTAGTATTAATTCTACTATAGCATAAAACTCACTATAATGGAAAAACAGCCTTTTCCCTAATCCTATTGTGTGCTATATTCTCTTAAAATCCCTACATGTATGGTTATCCTGATCTCCATGTCAACTCTAAGTACATTACATTGGGTATATTGACGATGCATCATCTGAGTTCTGTTGTCTAGAGGCAAGGACCATTTCTGATATAATAGAAGTATAAAAAACAGGAACCAGCATTTAAAATAAATAAATAAATATACACATTTAAGCCCAGCAATGATCATTTAGTGATGGAAATATGTGTCATTACTTACAGTCTCACAGATCAAAAGAAAAATTCCTAAAACAATAATCTTTAATAGATATGCATTAAAATAATTATCCTTTATATATAAAAATGGCCTCACACATATAGCCACTATACAAATATGCAACTGTATATGTATAAAGTACCCGGTGTAATATCGTACCTAATTACAAAAGCAAGTGGACAATTCTAGCTAATTCACAGCAAAAAAAGACATTGTACCCCAAAAACCTTTAGCAGGGAGAAGTGCCCCTATAAGAGGGAGGAAAATGTGGTCAAAAATGTGGTCAAGAACTCACGGTTTTGAAGACCTTGTCACAGTAGACTCCGTTGCCCCATTGGACCAGTATATACCATATAAAAGAAAAAGCACTATCGCTATCACTATACTAGTCCTAAACCAGATAGAGCACTCGCCCCAAAAAGGGCGACCCCACTCTCAGCGACTCACCCTAACTAACTAAATTAACAGTAACATACATAAAGAACACAGACATAAGTCCCGACGCGTTTCCCCAAGATATGGTTCATCGGGGGTAATAATTATACATCTGTGATGAAGATGATGATGGGCCAAGTGATGGCATGATGAGGCCATAAGTAATGCCAGACAGTATATCACTTATACCCACCCCTATACCAAATAAACTACTCAGCCAATATAATGCCACTTTTACTCACCAATGATACAGGAGTAAAGTCCTTGCACATGCTCAATAGCAAAACAAAGACGACAAAACACCACATGTTCCGCGCGCCTCCCTTCCACCAAACCGAAGTGCATACCGGGAAATGAAAATA
>JAODAL010053292.1:0-25398 GCA_025379985.1 Phyllomedusa bahiana | reverse complement strand
GGGGTTTTGCAAATGCGACAGGGCCCCCACCAAAATCTGCGTTCCAAAAGCCAAATAGCGCTCCCTCCTTATACGCCCTGCCATGCGCCCAACAGCAGTTTGCAACCCACATGTAAGGTATTGCCGAACTTGGGAGAAATTGCTTAACAAAGTTTTAGGGTTCTTTTTTCCAGGATTCCTTGTATATATGAAACATTTTAAGCTAAAATTGCAGATTATTGGGAAAATTTTTTTTTTCAATTTTCACAGCCTTATGCTAAAAAAAATTTGTGAATCACCTGTGGGGTCTATATACTCAATGCACCCCTGGATATATTCCTTAAGGGGTGTAGTTTCCAATTTGCGGTCTATTTAGGGGTGTTTATTTAAGTTTAGCACCTTAGGGTGTCCCCAAACCTGAAATGGCGCCTAAATAAAATCGTATTGAAAATGAGACCCCAGAGTCCAGTAGGTGCTCCTCCTATTCTGGGGCTTATGGTTGAGCCAAATAATGCACTAGGGCCACATATGGGATATCTCTAAAAACGGCAGACCTGGGGGAATTGATATTAAGTTGCATTTACCTGGTCACATTTACCGTATTCCAGTGAATAATGGATAAATATTGAAAATCTGCAAAAAAAGTGAAATTTTGAAATTTCACCTCCACTTTGCTTTAATTTCTGTGAAATATCTAAAGGGTTATCAAACTTCCTAAATAGTGTTGTAAATATGTTAAGGGGTCTAGTTTCTCAGATGGCATCACTTATGGGGGTATCTAACATGCAGGCCCCTCAAAGCCACGTCAGAACTGGAGTGGTCCCTAAAAAAATGTATATTGCAAATTTTCTTGAAAATGTGAGAAATTACTACTAAATTTCTAAGCCCTCTAATGTCGTAAAAAAAAAAAAAAGACATTTAAAAAATGATGCCAACCTATAGTGGACATATGGTAGATGCTAGTTATAAACTATTTTGTGGTGAATAATTATCTGTCTTGCACGCAGAAATTTTGCAACTTTCAAAATCGCAAATTTTTCCAAATTTTCATGAAATTTTGATATTTTTAACAAACAAACAAGGATTGTATGGATAAAAATTTCTTACTAACTTAAAGCACAATGTGTCACGAGAAAACAATCTCTGAATCACATGGATAGGTAAAAGTGTCAAAAAGTTATTCTCACATAAATTGACACATGTCAGATTTCAAAAATAGGGCTGTGTCAGGAAGGTCAAAACAGGCTGGGTCCTTAAGGGGTTAAATCAATGTAGAGTAGCTTGTAGCTGGAATCTACTCTCCCTGAAGTGGGGAGGTCTGAACAGGCACCAAGAGAGGTAATACATAGCATATTTCCCACCTGTATTGAGATCGCCTTGTCGATGGCAGGTGGGCTTACACAGTTTTGATCAAAAATGTACACGAAGAACCTCAAATTCTCCAAGTATTCAAAGTAGCAGAATTGCTTTTCCATAGATTCCTATGTACTTTTTGATTTTTTTTTAATGCTAGTAGTGTTCTGCTGATATTAGATTGTGTTTATATCTGTCACGCCAAGTAAGGAACCTGTTGTTGAAAAGTAGTAGTCTGCAGCCATGGTCTGCGGGTAAAGGGGCCCAAGCTGCAGTTTTGCATCATGGCTCACGAGTCTTTAGCTATGCCCCCACCCTAAGCAGAATGGCCAGCACCACAAATCGTAGCATTCATGTCCCCTTCTCTCAAGAGCTCATACCTTTATTAACCCTTTACCGCCGCAGCCAGTTTTGACCTCCATGACAGAGCCCCATTTTTAAAATCTGTCTTGTCACTTTATGTGGGAACAACATGATACTTTAACCTATTCATGTGATTCAGAGAATGTTTTCTCATGACACATTGTACTTTAAGTTAGTACTAAATTTTGGTACATACAGTTCTTGTTTACTTGTGAAAAATATCAAAATATTGTGAAAATGTAGAAGATTTTGCCACTTTTAAAGTTCAAAAATGTTTGCATGTAAGACAGATAGTTATCACACAAAATAGTTAACCAGCATCTACTAAATTTAGTAGCATTTTTTACATTTTCAGGCAGATTTGCAACAAAAGGGGGACATGTATGAAAATTGTCTAGGTGTAAGCTTTCGTTGTTGCCCCAAGCAACCAATAAGAGACCAGAGCAATCAATCAGAGCTCCCCTTTCATTTCATATACTGCTCTGAAAAAAATAAAAGGGGAGCTTTGATTGATGAAGAACGTCTTCTACCTAGACAGTTTTCATACACGTGGCCAAAATTTTTTAGGGACCAGTCAAGATCTCACGTGTCTTTGAGGGGTCTGTATGTTAGACACCCCCATTTTTGACTCCATCTAAGAAACAACACCTCAAAGTATTCAAAACAACATTAAGGAAGTTTGTTAACCCTCTAATTGGTTCACAGGAATTAATGCAGATTTTCAATTTTTATACATTATTAACGGTAACAATAGATAACAGGGAAAAGCAACTCAATATTGATTCCGGTGATTTTGACGTTTTTAAAGATATCCCACATGTGGCTCTAGTGCATTATTTGACTCAACCACAAGCCTCAGAATAGGAGGAGCACCTACTGGATTTTGGGGCCTCATTTTCATTAGGATTTTCTTTAGATGCCACTACAGATTTGGGGACTCCTAAGGCGCTAAAACTTTATAAACACCCCTAAAAAAGACCCCATATTGAAACCTCCACCCCTTAAGGAATATATCCAAGGGGTGCAGTGAGTATATTGACCCCACAGGTATTTCACAGATTTTTATTATTTTTTTTTTTTAAGTTAGGCTGTGTAAATTGCAGTTTTAGCTGAAAATATATCATTTTTACAAGGAATCCTGAGGAAAAAAAAATAGCACCCCAAAATTTGTTATGCAATTTATTCCAAGTTCAGCAATACCCTATATGTGGGTGTAAACTGCTGCTTGGGCGCATGGCAGGGAGTACAAGGGAGGGAGGCTATTTGGGTTCTGTAACGCAGATTTTGGTGGATGTCAGGTCACATTTACAAAGCCCCCAAAGTATCAAAATAGGTGAAACCTTCCAGAAGCCGTGCCAGTTTGAATTCAACACCCCTCAGGTAACTCTTCTAGGGGTGTATTTTGCATTTTAGGCCCACGGGTGTTCGACAGGGTTTTTTTTAGCATTGGGCCTTGAAAATGAAAAAGAAAAAAAAAAAAAAAAAAAAAAAAAAAATGGATTCCGGCATTATTTTTCTGGTTTCATTTTTTACAGCGGTCGCCAGCATTACACCTACCGATACCAAGAAAAATGGAACTTGGTGATTTCCATCATTTCTGTGGATGTGCAACCACTTACCAGCCAAGAACAAGCCCTGTATCAGGATTTAAGGAGTCCTACTTTTAGGTGTATGACACATCACAGGTGTTTAGTTTTCTGCTTCCCCCAGTGACGTCACATACATCTCTAGGTGTAAGCAGAGACCTCTGAGGCCATAGACTGGGTGCGTGGTCAATGGACCTTATGTATGAAAACGGTCTAGCAGTCAGGGGCGTCGCCAGGCAGATTAATTCGGGGCTCGAGCCCCGAATAAATCTGCCTGTGCCCCGAATGTCTGCGGCTCCAGGCCGCTGCCGTGGGCATGGAGCGCTCCTTAGTGCGGGCGGCGCCCGCCGATCTCTGACTGTACGGCCGTTTCACAGCGGCCGCGCAGTCAGAGTTGGGGAGGAGGCAGGACCGATCATTTCCGTCCTGTCTTCTCCCCTGTATGTACAGCGCTATCGCTGGCTACGGGGGAGGGAGGGGCATATCACTGGCTACGAGGGGGCATATTACCTGGCTAAGGTGGGCATATTACCTGGCTCCAGGGGGCTAATAACCTCACTACAAGGAGCAGTAACCTAGCTATAGAGGGCAGTAAGCTGGCTAGAGGGGGCAACTACTTGGCTAAAGTGGGCTACAACCTGGCTACAGTGGGCAAATATTTACCTACATGGGGGTAATTATTACCATTGGGGGCACTATAGATGGGGATTTTGTATAGAGATAGGAAACTGTAGAGACATGCTGATCAAATGAGGAGTCTAAGATGTTTGTTTTGTAAATTCTTCAGTGAAGAGTTGTGGACGGTAGAAGTCATCATGGCGTCTGGGCCGGATGGAGAAGGGAAATAGAACAACTCTTCAGAGGCGTCTCCTGTGAGTCACTAAATGTAACTGCAGTGTAATCACTTATATTTCTCCTGAGCCTACATACAAAAGGTTTTTCTCTGTAAAAATACATCCGCAGTTCACAATGAGACAAAAAATTCCGTGTGAACCCAGCCCTACTCAGAAAAACTTAAGGGCCCGAGCCCCTGCTAGCAGTAAGTGTCTTTGTTGCCCAACAAATCCGAGCTCATCTTTAATTTTTCGAGAGCACTATATGAAAGAGTCTTACTGCTAAACATTTATCATACCATGAGGCCAAATGTACCTGCTGGAGGGAACAGTGGAGCTGCAATGGCAGCACCTCAAGAGGTAAAGGATTTTTTTTCTTGTACAGTGGTCTGTTAAATTTTTAAAACACCACGTTAAGTCTAGAGGAGGCAGATGAATTACCTTATAAAATTATAAAGTGAAATATGAACTCCCACTTTTCAGAAAAAAGTATGGATATAAAAAATTTCACAGGGGCTGCCATACTGGACACACACATCCTTTCAGTGTTGTCAGTATAAACCGTGCAGTAACGAGTATGTGATTTAGGGCAGGTAAAATGATTGGGGGTAATAGGGACTAGACAGTAGAAAGGTACAGTCATATGAAAAAGTTTGGGCACCCCTATTAATCTAAATCATTTTTAGTTCTAAATATTTGGGTATTTGCAACAGCCATTTCAATTTGATATATCCAATAACTAATATTGCACATTTTGTGTTAGTACATTAAACCTCATTTCAATCCGGAAATATTACTGTGTCCATCAGTTATTAGACATATCAAATTGAAATGGCTGTTGCAAACACCCAAATAATTAGAACTAAAAATGATTAAGATTAATAGGGGTGCCCAAACTTTTTCATATGACTGTATGTCTGCTCTCCTCTATGTTACCGCTTTTCAGCCATATTGTCAGCTTACAGTTTGCTAAAGGCCTTCACACAGCCCGAGAAGAATCATTTGTTCTTTGACATACTATTAGCTCTTCATAGTCAAACTCCCAGCTTCAAGAATTATACTTTCATGGTCAAAAGTGAAGAGATACATACAGAATGTTCCTGTTTATATGCCAAGAATAGATACGATTGTTTGAAGGACTAACTACAGTGACGGATGTTACTGGGAAACTTGACAAAGCTTTGTGCATAAAATATGTTTGCTTGCTTCAATAACGTGTAATCTGATTCAGCCTCTCTCAGGTTCTGTGTCAGTTACTCTGGGCCTGGATACAACAAGCAATTTGGACTATAGTATTGCCTTCAAGGGTAGTTCGTCCTATCAGAGGTAAATGGGCAGAGAAGTGTCAATAGACTAATAAAGTGTGCAGGAAGAGACAGCGTTCAGACCCTTCCTTCAAAGACTGGATAGTGGGTGGGGATCTGTATACACAGCCTTATGCAGATAAAGATGAAGTGCCAGACGGTTATTAGGCCTAGTGGCCAAAGTGAACACTGTTGGACTTAAAAATTATTAAAAAAATATTTAAAGTGATACGGAAAATTTTAAAAAAATTCTATTCCTGAGTTCTCTTTGGTGGTTTTGAGCAGTTTGGGTTGGGCCAGCATAGTAAGGAACTTTGGTAGGGATACTGTCAGGGGTAGGATAGGGCCATGACTGTCTGGTGTTAGGGTTAGATTTAGGGACAGTGTAGAGACTGCACAACCACTTCAATGTCATTAGAAGAGTCCACATGGCATATCTAGAAACCCTAGTGAAAAAATTCATTTTCTCCAAAAAAACTGGATATGAAGACCAAGATAAAACTGCCACCACCAAATGTCTCCCCATTGACTTTTTTTGGCTTTTACAACATGTAAAAATGGACCATTTGGAGCAGTAAGTTTAACTTGAACGTGAAACTTGTGTTATTATAGTTCTGAATCTATTAACATACGTGAAGGCTGGAGAAAAGAACTGGAAAGTAAAAAATTTCATCTTACTCTGGATATATTACAAGAAGACCCAGTGCAATGGTAAAGACCATTAAAGCGGTGTTCTCACCACAGAATTTAATCACATATTGGTAGGATATGCCATCAAAGTCTGATAGGTGTGGGTCCTAACTCTAGGACCCGCATCTATTTCAAGAATGAGCCCCCAAAAGTATCAGCTCAGAACGAAGAGCCAATCACACTTACGTAAAACACTCCATTCTGTTCTGGGGCAAGAACACAGCTGAACCGCTTCACTCACCTGTACTAAGTTGTGCGCAAGGGTGACCGGCTCTTTATTCGGAGCTGACAATTTCGCCGGCCCATTCCAGAGATCGGTTTGGGACATATCAGACTTTTATGGTGTCACGGGTGCTACCGCAACCCCCTCCCCGAGTCGTGGACGCATCCGTGCTCTGCGGGCTAGTGGCCCCGCGACCCGCTTGTCGCTCCAACTTACCCAGCCGCGCTCCTGACTGTGTCTCTGCTTCCCGGCACGTGCATTCCCCACCTCCAAGGACGCCTGCACGCCGGCACTGTTAAATTTGAAGTGCCAGCACACCGGTAAATTCCATTGCCGGTTAATGCCCCTATTTAAAGCCTGCCCCTTCCTGTGCCCAGCGCCGGATCTTTAGTGCCTATTGAGAAAGCGTTCCTGAGTCTTCCATCATACCGTGTACCGTACCTTTTTGCCTACGTCCCTCGACCATGAACCTCTGCCGCCTGTCCTGACCTTAACGCTTGTCCCCGACTAAGTCTAATGATTTTGTACCACGCTCACCCTTGGCTTCCATCGCAAGTCATGTCAGTGGAAGCAACTTGGTAGAATCCCACCACAGCAAGTCCATCCGGCTTTGAGGCGGCCTCAGGTGAAAACCGAAACTTACTGAGATTACGCTCCCTGGCGTGGCTTACGCCATCGCTTGCGGTGGTCCAGAAGATCCACTACCGCTGCCCATGACAGTAAGATCCGGCCCTGGATCCCACCAAGGTGCCTCTGCCTAGTGTCGCTGACCTAACCACCATCGTGGCGCAGCAATCCCAGCAGATCGCTCAGCAGGCCCAGCAACTCAGCCACCTCTCCGCCATGATGCAGCAGTTCCTGGCCACCCAGCAGCAGCAACCCACTCCTGTGGCTTCCGCTGCCCCTTTGGCCTCTGCACCGGCTGCTGCTCCAAGGCTCCATCTGTCTATGCTGTCTAAGTTTGATGGGGACTCCAAGGCTTGCAGGGGCTTCATCACCCAATGTTCCCTGCACATTGAGTTAATGGGGAACTAATTCCCTATGGAAAGGTTGAAGGTTGCATTCGTGGTCAGCCTTCTTTCCGGGAAAGCTCTGGCCTGGGCTACCCCTCTGTGGGACAGAAATGATCCGGTCACGGCTACCCTCGCCGCCATCCTCACCGAGTTCCGCAGCGTGTTTGAGGAACCTGCCCAAGCCTTTACTGCCGAAACCACCTTACTAAATCTGCGTCAAGGTGAATCCTCGGTGGGCGATTACTAGGTACAGTTCCGTAGTCTGGCCTCGGAACGGTCATGTTCTCTGCCGATCTTGAGTCCCATCAAGTCCATGTGCTACAGGCCCTGAAGCGTTTAAGGGCTAACCGCCTCTATGCCAAGCCCGAAAAGTACCTGTTCCATCAGAAAAGTCGTCCATTCCTCGGCTACATCATTTCCGCCAAGGGCCTGCAGATGGACCCCGCGAAACTATCTGCCGTTCTACAGTGGCGACGACCTGTGGGTCTCCGAGCCATACAAAGGTTTTTGGGTTTCGCCAATTACTATAGGCAGTTCATCCCACATTTCTCCTCGCTGTTATCACCTATAGTGGCGCTATCCAAGAAGAATGCTAATCCGAAGCTTTCGCTGTCAGCAGAAGAAGCCTTTTCTAAATTAAAGTCGGCCTTTGCCTCTGCACCCGTACTCGCCCGGCCAGATATGGAGAAACCGATCTTTCTAGAGGTCGACGCCTACTCGGCGGGGGCCGCGGCTGTGCTTACTCAAAAAGGGCCCAAATGCAAGACCCTTACATGCGGGTTTTTTTTTTCCAAAACCTTTTCTGCCGCAGAGAGGAACTACTCCATTGGTGACCGGGAATTGCTGGCCATCAAGCTGGCTTTGGAGGAATGGTGCCATCTCCTGGAGTGAGCTCATCACCCAGTCAGTATCTACACTGACCATAAAAACCTGCTATATCTCCTGACAGCCCAACGTCTAAACCCGCGCCAAGCTCGATGGACCCTCTTCTTCTCCCGGTTCAATTCTCCAATTCAATTCCTCTGCGTGCCTCTGACGTGATAGGGGACGAACCCGCTCCACGGCATATTATTCCCTCCTGAACGGCTTATCTCTGCTGCGCCAGTAGACCTGCAACGAATTCCTCCCGGCAAGACATACGTTCGTCCAGCTCTACGGAAGAGGATATTGTTGTGGGGTCATTGCTCTCGTGTGGCTGGGCACACTATCGCGAATTCGTGGAGTCGTGCACTTCTTGTGCCCGCAACAAATCTTCCCATCTCAAGCCAGCAGGTCTGCTGCAGCCACTGCCTATTCCCTATTGTCCTTGGACCCACGTGGCCATGGACTTTATTACTGACCTCCCGCCTTCCTCCGGTATTACCGTGATCTGGGTAGTCATGGATCGCTTTTCTAAGATGTCCCATTTCGTTCCTCTGCCAGGTCTACCCTCTGCTCCTCATCTGGCCAGCATATTTTTTTCAACATATTTTTTGGCTACATGGGCTGCCCTGCCATATAGTCTCGGACCGGGAATCCAATTTGTTTCTAGGTTCTGGCGCTCCCTCTGTAACCAGCTACAAGTAAAGTTGGATTTTTCTTCGGCCTATCACCCTCAGACCAACGGGCAGGTGGAGAGGTTTAACCAGATGCTTGGCTGCTATTTGCGGCACTTCGTTTCTGCTCGTCAGGACGACTGGGCCAATCTGTTAACTTGGACAGAATTCTCATACAATTACTTAGACCCGAGTCTGCCAGTGCCGCCCCCTTCTTCATTGTCTACGGGCGACATTCACGCCCACCACTCCCCCTCTCTGTGCCCTTTGAGGTTCCGGCCATGGAAGATTTGGTCCAGGATTTAACTGCCATCTGGGATCAGACACGCCAGTCTCTGCAACGGGCATCTGCCCACACTAAGACGCAAGCAGACAAAAAGAGAAGACCCCCGCCTATCTTCTCTCCTGGAGATGGTTGTCTGTGAGATACAGTCGTCTCAAGATCTCCGGCTACAAACTGGGTCCCCACTTCTTGGGACCATTCGAGGTGCTGAAACACATCAATCCGGTGGCATATAAGCTCCGCCTTCTCCCCCACGATGCGGGTCCCGAACTCCTTCCACGTCTTCCTCCTGAAGCCAGTTGTCCTGAATCGTTTCTCCCGGAAAGTTGTTCCTCCGACTATTGAGGCTGATGCCACGAACATCTTCATCATAAAAAAAAATCTTGGACATGAAAACGATCAGGGGGAAGCAACATTTCCTCATTGACTGGAAGGGGTTCGGGCCCGAAGAAAGGTCCTGAGAGCCAGAGGACAACATTCTAGATTGCACCATGGTCCGCAAATTCCTCCAAGACAGAAAGAGGGAGGGGCCTAAGGGGGGCTACTGTCACGGGTGCCCCTATGACCTCCTCCTCGGGTCGCAGGCGCATCCGTGCTCCGCGGGCTAGCGGCGCCGCGGGCGCACTCGCTACAACTTATGCAGCCGTGCACCCGACTATGTCTCTGCTTCCCGGCACGCGCGTTCCCACCTCCTAGGGCGCGCGCCAGCACTGTTAAATTTAAAGGGCCAGCGCACCGGTAAATTCCATTGCCAGTCGCTGCCCCTATTTAAAAGCCTGCCCCTTCCTGTGCCTAGCACCGGATCTTTAGTGCCTATTGCGAAAGCGTTCCTGACTCTTCCGTCATATCATGTACAGTACCTTCTTGCCTACGTCCCTCGACTACAAACCTCTGCCGCCTGTCCTGACCTTACCGTCTGTCCCCTACTACGTCTACGCCTCACGATTCTGTACCACGCTCACTCTTGGCTGCCATCGCAAGCAAGTCACGTCAGTGGAAGCGACCTGGTAGAATCCCGGTGAAAACCGGGACCTACTTAGATTCTGCTCCCTGGCGTGGCTTACGCCATTCCTTGCGGTGGTCCAGAGGATCCACTACCGCTGCTCGTGACACATGGTATATCCTATTGATATACCATGAAAATAAATGGTGGGACTACCCCTTTTAAATTAAGCAGTTAAAGGACAACCCACCACAAGAAGCCCCGAAAGTTGAGATTAAGAGGGTCAAAGAGCTAAAAAGAAAATGGGATGCCCTAAAAATACATTCTCTCACATTCAGCTCTTATAGACGCCGTGCTATTGGTGATGTATGTGCTATCTGATGAAAAAGTGAACAATAAGTCTGATGAAATCTTCTCTTACCAGGTAATGTAATTGGCTGGTTATTTTCCATGATGTCCTTGTACAGATCCTTGTGTCCTTCTATGAACTCCCACTCCTCCATGGAGAGATGGACAGTGACATCTTGACACCTGAGAGGAACCTGACACAGACAATGATCCAGTCATCATCTAGACACCATCATAGGAGTCCTATATAATGTCCCAGTATTCCCAGCAGCGCTCACCTCTCCAGTCAGCAGCTCTGTGATCTTGTTTGTCAGCTCCAGGATCTTCTCTTCATTGACAGGACTCCACTGGCTTCCCAGTCCACCTCCTGTGTAGGAACGGCCACAGCCTGCATAATCCTCCGTTGGCTGTCTATGAGATCCATAATCCTGGGTTATAATGATAAAATTCTAACCTGTTTTATTAATAGAGACAACTGAAATCAAGCAACACCCAACCCCTTCACTCATCCAATCCTTTGTGTGGTACTAGTAGAGAAAAGTGATATCATGTGTCATATCCCCCATGAGTCCTTCACTTCTCTAATTACAGAAAAGTGATGTCATGGGATACGAAATTCACAATCCCTCACCTCTTTGGTCATGCCATTGTATTATTAATAGAGATAAAAGTGAGGTCAGGTGACCTCAGTCCCAAAATCCTTCCCTTTTCCAGTCATGTCCTTTTATTAATAATAGTGATAAGTATTATGATATACAACATCATTATGAGATCCCGACCTTTCCAGTCACATACTCTACTACTCCTGTATTATAAGAATGAGAAGAGTGAAGTCATGTGACATAATTCAGAGATTCCCAAACCTCTCTGGTCACATCCAATAGTATTAAGAATTAGGTCATTTTACCTTATCCCCAAAATGTGGTATCATTAGAGATAAAAGTGAGGTCACCTCACAATTATTTCTCCAGTCATGTACCAGGATTCTGAATATAGATATGAGTAGTTAGGTGACTCATATCTCAGCATACCTTATCTATCTGGTCATATACCTGCAGTATTAATATAGATAAGAGTGGTCAGGTGATACATTTCCCAGCATCCCTCACCTTTCTGGAACAGCTATCAATTTAATGTGCAATCTAATTGTTCCTCTAGGAGTGGGGTATGTGAGCTACTGCTCAGCAATCAGCTGCACCTGTTTATCTTTCCCAAGTAGCATAGGGGTCAGTGTTGCCTCTTTAATGTTCTCAGTTTCAGTCCAGCCTTTGAGCTGTAAGGCTATGTTCACACAGCAATTATTGGGACATATCTCGTCCTGCATTTCGTGCCATACTGCGGTAAATATGGGGCAATATACATCCCAATAATTATGGTAATCCAGAGTTCTCATAGAGAACTATGGATTACGTCTCCTCTCCTCGCTCGCCGTATTGTCCGAGCGGGGAGAGGAGACGTATATGCGCCGTGAATAATGAATGTCTCACCGGCCCTCCTGCCCCGCCCCCGAGCACACGACGTAATTGCGGGCGAAATACGTCCCCGCAATTACACCGTGTGAACTTAGCCTAAGTATGGCCCTGTTTCTGTGTTTTTTTGAGTAAGTAATGGCCCATTTTTTCTGTGTTTTTTCTGTAAATTGTTAGTGTAGGGACTTTCAAGAAATGAAGAGCCTTGACAGGGCTTGCATATAGTGCCAATGTTTTAAAGAATACCTCATATTTGATATTTTTACAGTATGTAAATTTTTTTTTCTCCAAAAGTACTGGGGATTCTGCATACTGTTTACAGGTATCAATTTAAAGTGCAGTCTAAGGCCTTGTTCACACGGCTTATTTTGGGACTGATTTCAGCCATATTGAGCGCCATATTTGCGCTCCAATACGACTGAAATGAGTCCCAGGCATTACGGTAATCCACAGTTCTCATAGAGAACTATGGATTACATCTCCTCTCCCCGGTCGGCAAATCCGCCGACCGGGGAGAAAGTGACATGCACATTATTTACGGCGTGTACGCGCCGTGAATAATGCATGTCTATGGCGCCGGCGAGCTGTCGGCCCCTCACCCCACCCCCGCTGCACGGCAGCCGGCGTAATTGCGGGGCGAAATCAGTCCCTACAATTACATCGGCAATAAGCCGTGTGAACATTGCCTAATTGTTCCCCTAGTGGCGGGGTATGTGAGCTACTGCTCAGCAATCAGCTGCACCTGTTTATCTTTCCCAAGTAGCATAGGGACCGTGTTGCCTCCTTACTGAGTTCAGTTTCAGTCTAGCCTTTGAGCTGTGAGTATGGCCTGTTTTTTGAGTAATTAATGTCCCATTTTTTGTGTTTTTTCCCTGCATTAGTAAGACAAATAAGTGGTCATGTAATACATTACCCAGCATCCCTCACCTCACTGGTCATGTCCCTACATTAGTAATACAGATATAAATGTTCATATGACATTTCCCAGCATCTCTTACCTCTCCTGTCAGCAGGAAGAGCATCTCCAAGGTGAGGTCTAACACTCTATTCATCATGGGTTTCTGGAGCTCCTTCTCCATCCTTCGTAAGCTTCAAATAACAAGCAAGACAAGAAAACTTTTGTATCCAGGAAAGCGAGTGAGCTCCTTCCCCTCCCAGTCCTTCATCTGAGCTCCTAGAGTAACATGAGGCCTGAACCAATTTCTCGTGGGCTGGGTCAATCAGTGGATGCCCCACCACAGGTTGCCTGGGCCGGTAATGTTCGGGCACACTGTTGCTATATCGCTCTGCTCGACCATAGAAAGAACTGTGCAGGACTTCAGGGCCCAAGAAGCTGCAAAGAAAATTCAAAGTTTGTCAAATCTGTTGACTGCAAATTAGGTGGAGGTTGAGTGACTGCAGGTTTGCATCCGATAGGTACAGCAACCCGACACTTGCTCTAACAGTGTTTGTTAGGGTGCTTTCACACGGTGCGTGTTTGTGCATATCTGCAAAAAAAAAAAAAAAAAAAAAAAGCACCAACAATTTCTGCAAAAAAAAAACAAAACAAAAAAACCCACACCAAAAACACTGTGTGAAAGCACGCTTATACAGTAGATTCTTATTCTGGGGGGTGTATAGTATTAATCATTTTAGAAATTTTTTTATTGGATTTCAGGTGGCGCAGTATACAATATAATTGATTTCAGGGGTTACGATGTGTAATCCAAATAATTTCAGGGACCACAGTGTATATTATACTTAATGGGGTACAGTCAGACCGAGATTTACATTTTATGCTGTTCTAGGCACGAAGCCTTTATCCCGCACCTGTTAAAGACAAATTCACACTCGCCAATTATCATCATGATTAGCTCATTTGTTAGCAATCACAATAAGGGTATGTTCACACAGCATAATTGCAGGGCGTATTTTGGCGCATAATTGCACTTCAATATGCCCAAAATGTGCCCCGCAATTAAAGTAATTCACAGAGTTTATGTGCCGTGGATAATAGAATTGAATGGGCCGCCACCCCCCCCCCCCGCGTGCTTTAGAAGTATGTGCTGGCCAGTGCGTACTTTTAAAACACCTGATGCATTGCGACATTTATGGTAGACGCCGCAATACGTCGTGTGAACATACCCTAATAATTGGTCAATGTAAATAAAAGAAAATAACAATACAAGACATTCAGCATTAATTGTGATCTTGTAAACTAAAAGAGTCACAATGGATAACTGGAGATGCCGTTCATGCACAAGGCATTGCCGCCCAGTGCACAGCCTGGTCCAGTTATTCAGTGGTGTACATGGTGTTCCTCAAGAGGTGTTCTGTTGGGTAGTCCCCGGAGTTGATTGCTAAGCTTTTATCAATCGACTTGAGGCCTTAACGATGTGTTAGCGACTTCACCATGCAGGAAGTCATGTCCCCCAGTGAAAGTAATAGGTTCCCCCACTTAGTGACATGACCCCCGGCAGGTTGTAGGTCGCCCAGTAGGTGTATATAGGCAGGCTATAGGTCCCCCAGAAGGTCTATACAGGCAGGCTATAGGTCCCCCAGTAGGTCTATACAGGCAGGCTATAGGTCGCACAGAAGGTGTATACAGGCAGGCTATAGGTCCCCCAGAAGGTGTATACAGGAAGGCAATAGGTCCCCCAGAAGGTGTATACAGGCAGGCTATAGGTCCCCCAGAAGGTGTATACAGGCAGGCTATAGGTCCCCCAGAAGGTGTATACAGGCAGGCTATAGGTCCCCCAGAAGGTGTATACAGGCAGGCTATAGGTCCCCCAGTAGGTGTATACAGGCAGGCTATAGGTCCCCCAGTAGGTTTATACAGGCAGGCTATAGGTCCCCCAGTAGGTTTATACAGGCAGGCTATAGGTCCCCCAGTAGGTTTATACAGGCAGGCTATAGGTCCCCCAGTAGGTTTATATAGGCAGGCTATAGGTCCCCCAGTAGGTTTATATAGGCAGGCTATAGGTCCCCCAGTAGGTTTATATAGGCAGGCTATAGGTCCCCCAGTAGGTTTATATAGGCAGGCTATAGGTCCCCCAGTAGGTTTATATAGGCAGGCTATAGGTCCCCCAGTAGGTTTATATAGGCAGGCTATAGGTCCCCCAGTAGGTTTATATAGGCAGGCTATAGGTCCCCCAGTAGGTGTATATAGGCAGGTGTCAACGCATGTTGCACATCCGTCCAGCTACATCAGTCAATGAACACGTTAACGCATCGGTCAGAACAGATCCATCATCCGTTCAAAATAACGTAGTGTGCACTGAACTTAACTCTGTATTATGACCCCAATGCAGAACGTAATACTCCTCCACAAGGCTGCCAGCTACAGAACAGATTGGTTTCCCACTCTAAATCATCCCCATAGACCTCAATACAAAATCCAAACTGTAGTCTACATAGCTCAGATTTTCTGGAGATCAGATTATAAATCTGAAATCCATTCAAAAACAATTTATTACATGTTCTATAATCCAACATATTTCACTTATAAACTGAAAACCGGCCGCAAAATACACGCAAAAAAACTATTGTGAAAAACTGGTCGAATGCTAGAACAGAATTGGGCATCATTTTACAATTGCTGTGTAGATATATTCTAAGAAAGCTCATGAGCCCTTTCCCACTAGACTCCTCTCGCAGCCATTTAGTGCAGGTCAGTAGCCAGAGAACACTTCTCCCAGGTGTTATCAGTGAGTCAGGAGATGGAGACCACTCTGCTCTGCCCTCTCCAGCTTCCTCTGTTTCAACTTTCCTCAAAGGCTATGTCTACACAGCACTGGATTTGGGTTGGTTTTTCAGGCTCAGTGCACACTACGTTTTTTTGAACGGATGACAACACTGTTCTGACACAGGTAAAAACAGATGCATTAACGTGTTCATTGACTCACAGGTGGACGGACGTGCAGTGTACATTGGCATAGTGTCCGTTTCTACATTTTCCGTCAAACTTGTGAAGGCTCCCATCACCGCCATGTTCTGGTTTGCCCCACTTCCGTCCCCAGGCAGGAAGTGGAGAAACAGCCATCTTGGTACAGCCTAATGCATTGTCTATGCAATGCATTAGGTTGTATTAACGATCACGCCCCCTAGTGGTGAAGCCCCTAGGGGGAATCAATGTAAAAGTAAAAAAAATATATATAATAATAAAGTTTTAAAGTACAAAAATAAGTATTAAAAGTTCAAATCGCCCCCCTTTTCCCATTTTACAAATAAAACCAATAAAATAATAAAAAAGTTACACATATTTAGTATCGCCGCGTCCCAAAAAGTTCGATCTATAAATATATAACATAATTTATCCCGTACGCTGAACACCGTAGAAGAAAAAAATTTCCAAACGCCAAAATTGCGTTTTTTGGTCATTTCATGTTGCATAAAAATTGGAATAAAAGTGATCAAAAAAGTTGCACGCATTCCACACTGCTAGCGATAAAAAGTGCACTTCAGCCCGCAAAAAATGCTGCCTCAGTGACGTCCATAAGTGTTAGTACAAAAAAGTTATTGGTTGCACAAAATGGCGCCACGGTGTAAATGAAAAAAAAAATAGACAATGTTTGGAATTTTTTTACGGTACCAAAAAAAAACCGGAAACCCTACATGTTTGGTATTGTCGGATGCGTATCAACCTGTAGAATACAGATAACACATTTTTACTGAAGATTGAACGGCGTAAAAGCCAAAAACCCGCAAATATGGCGCAAGTACGTTTTTTTTTTTTCACAATTTGTCCTACTTGGAATTTTTTTGCAGTTTCCCAGTATATTCTTTAGTAATATGAATAACACTATTAGAAAGTACATCTTGTCTCGCAAAGTAAAAGCCCTGATAGGTCTATGTAGGTGGAAAAATAAAAAGTTATGGCTCTGGGAAAGCGAGGAGGGAAAAATGAACGTGTCAAAAAAAAAATAAAATTGCAAGTTCCTTAAGGGGTTAAACAGATGGAGGAGGACGCTGGGCGCTGCAGTTTAAAAAAAGATGTATACGTTACAGTATACTTTTTTTTACAAGATATGTCAATGGAAAACATATCCTAGTGTTTGTGCCCATGTTGCAAATGTATAAATCTGTATCTGCCATGAAATATATAAAAAACCACCCTAATCAAATTGCAGGGGAAAAAAAAAAAAGGTGACGGCTATTAAAAAAATACTGATGTCAAACGTCTGCTCCAAACAGAGCGCGTTTGGCATACGCAAAGAGGGACACATCAGGCCACACCTCTAACCACGCCCAAACACATGACATCACACCAAGACACGCCTCTAACCACACCCAAACACATACATGCCAACTTTTTAGACAGCCAAAAAGGGACACATTTTCAGGATCACATTGGGGCAGATTTATCAATAGTTTCTTACTTTTAGACAGTAAAGTTAGACCAGACACTGTTACACTGCGCCACATTTATCATAGTGTTGATAAATCTGGTGCAGGTTAGAACTGTCTAGTCTAACTTTGTACCACAATTAAGTTGGCTGACTTTTCGGGCAGAAATTGCAACAAAATTCTGTCGCTTTTTTTTTTTTTTTGCTGTGTTTAAGCCACGCCCCTTTCCACGTAATCACACCTCTTTGTCAGACAAGACGCAGAAGCGTCTGAAACTGTCTAAATGTGGTGAAAAGCTGGTCTTTGGTGCAAATTGAGCCGGAATTCTGCCGCAATTGCCTTGATAAATCTGCCCCATTTGTTTCCAATGATGAAATATTGAGTAAGTTGTTATGTAATATACAGCGAGGAAGCAATCAGATACTTTCTAAAGCACGATAGTTTATTGACCCCAATTTATTTCCAAAATGAAAAAGAGGGACATTTAAAGAGTTAAGAGGGACAAGGGTTAAAATCAGGGACTGTCCCTCCAAAATAAGGACACTTGGGAGGTATGCGTTTAACGTATACGTTATAATGTACACATTTTGACATATGGTCAAACACAGTGTGCACAAGTATTCTGAATCCTCCGAAAAACCAACTGTATCCAACTCTGTGTAGACTACAGAACGGATTTTCTATTGAGGGCTACACACAGTACGGATTTTTTACCGAGTGTTTCCTAAACCAAAAACCTGCTGGCGGAATATAGGACGTTGTATATTCCGCCAGAAATCTGACCGCGTTTTTTTTGTGAAAAAGAGAGACAACGGGGTGGCACGGTCCAGCGATGCGAAAGTGCCGTCAGATTTTGGACGCCATTTTTACGCTGCTGTGCAGACACCGCCTTAGGATATGTTCACACGGCATATTTGCAGGACGTACTGCGGCGCGTAATTGCGCTGCAATATGCCCAAAGTACATCCCGCAAATACAGTAAAATCACAGCACCCATTGAGTGCTATGATATTAAAGTATATTCCCTGGCGGAACGCTAGTGGGAGTGTTTCAGAAGTATACACTTGGCCAGCACGTACTTCTGAAGCAGCAGGCACTCACATCCCTCCTCAGCGTGCCTGCTAAGTGAGCCCCCTGCTATGACTTTGAGGAAGCAGCATTTCTCTTTTGCTATCACTCCCTGTGCAGTCGGACGCATTCCCCCTCTACCTCTGAAAAACACAGTTGTCTGCTAAGTCCAGCAACAGAAAAGAGGACTAAGGGGAGTTCACACGGCGGGTCCTCAGCGCGGCATTTCAGTGAGGAAACAATCCGGACCGTCTGAGGTGGCTTTTTGCTTCGGGCATTGAACACTGCCACCGATTTTACATAGGGTACAGTGTTAAACACTGTACACTGAGTCAGGAAGGCAATTCTGAGTGCAGGATCTGCACCCAGAATCCGCGTCCGAACCCATCGTGTAAACTCCCCCCTAAGGCTACATCCACACGACGAGTAAAATTTACTCATCTGATTCTACCACTGAAAATCCCATTGGATAACATGGTTTTCCGTGTTTCATGTGGATTTTAGGTCATTTTTTTATGGAGGATTTACAGTCAGAACGTCCCATTCATCTGTATGGGATTTTGGATACAGATCCAACATAGAGATGTTTTGGACGTGGTACGCAGTGGAAGGTTGAACATGTTCCAAGATTTTTTTTGCTCTTAAAAACCAACGTCGGACAATGCACGTTGAATGAACTACAATGCATATTTTCTATCGAGGTCAAAGGGGATGATTTTACATTTGGCTTTAGATACACCTACTATCCATGAGGGCGTGATTGCTAGTATAACAATTGCATATAGATAAGGCTTAGTGCACACTACCTTATTTTGAACAGATGACGGATCCATTATTTGGTGGTGTGACTTAGTGAAAAACGTATGCCTTTATAGGTGGACCATGTCCATTACATTTTGACAGATGGGAGACGCGAGGCGCTGAGCTTTGTCAAGTTGAACAAAAATGTATATGTTACATTATACGTTTTACTAAAGTGTAGGTCAATGGAAAACATGGGCATAACCATAGCGATTACTGGGGCAAAGTGATTGTGGGGCACCACTCACGTTCAATACGTTGGTGTCTTTCTGCTCTCCAGCTTCTGGTATTTGATTTCCCCGATATATTGCGGTATTATTTATACCTTTAATTATTGTTCCTTATGCTGCTGTTTTTAGTTTATTGTCATTACGTGGTTGGGCCCTATCTCATTTTTTTCTATGGGGCCCTATGAATTCTAGTTACGCCTTTGATGGAAAACGTATCCTAGTGTATGTTTCCATTCTGTAGACGTTTATATCCATCATAAAATTATAAGCAAACCTACCCAATTAAATTGCGACGAAAGCAGGTGACAGCCAATACACAAGGTAGCAAAAAAACAATGGATGTCAAATGGCCTTTCCAAGCAGACCTTGGACAATACATGTTGTATGAACTACAGTGCGTATTTTCTATTGAGGTCAAGTGGGATAATTTCACATTCAGCATGTTTTAGACGAGTATTTAAAGTCGGAATCTGCGTGGACCCTAATAAACAAAATCTGTCTTATTGATTCAGTGCCACCCCCTGCAGTCCCCACCTCAGAAACCGGACCACAACGGACTATAGCAGATACGGCTCTGGGTACATAGTGTAGTATAATTCATTTCAGGGACCACAGGGTATGTTATACTTCATTTCCAGGTTATAGTGTGTAATATAATTAATTGCAGTAATTTCTGGAGATACAGTGAGTAGTACACTTCATGTTAGAGGGTGCAGTATACATTATAATTTTCATGGGGTAGGGTGTGTAATAATTGCAGGAGTATAGCAGGAAATCTGATTAATTTCTAGGGATACAATGTGTTAAAATAATTCATTTCAGGGACCACAGTGTATGTTATACTTTATTTCCAGGGTACAGTGTGTAATATAATTGCAGGAGATAAAGTGGGTCATATCATTCATTTCTGGGGCCACATTGTGTGTTTTACCCTATGTCCAGTGGGCAATATAATTGCAGGGGGTGCACAAGGTAATATGATTAGTTTCTGGGGGTACATTATGTAATGTATTTCATTTTAGTGGGTTCTGTGTATATTGAATCTTTTCAGCGTGTAATAATTTTGTTCAGGGGGTACAGTGTATATTTAATTTTAGGAGGCACGTTATGTCAGAATTAATTTTGGGGGTATAGAGTATAAAAATGTCTCAGTGCACTTTCAGAAAGTACAGTGTGTAATTTATTTTGGTGGGTACATTGTATATTAGAATTCATTTCTGGGGTACAGTCAAATAATTCTTGGGGTACAGTGTCAATCATTCCTGGGGGTACATTGTGCGGTATAATTTCAGGGTGTACATTATGCGGTATAATTAATTTCAGGGGTTCATTGTGCGGTATAATTCATTTCAAGGGGTCCATTGTACGGTATAATTCATTTCAGGGGGTCCATTGTGTGGTACAATTCATATCAGGGGTACATTGTGCGGTATAATTTCAGGGTGTACATTA
The DNA here is from genome assembly GCA_025379985.1 of Phyllomedusa bahiana. Lineage (NCBI taxonomy): Eukaryota > Metazoa > Chordata > Amphibia > Anura > Hylidae > Phyllomedusa > Phyllomedusa bahiana. The sequence continues at coordinate 4,600 of JAODAL010053292.1, read as the reverse complement.
TGCGGTATAATTCAGATCTGGGGTACATTGTGCAGTATAATTTCAGGGGTACATTGTGTGGTATAATTTTAGGGGTACTCTGATTAGATGTTTTATTACCTACTTTTGTTGTGTAGATTACATATTTAAAGTAGTATTGATGCTATTTTGCATTTTGAGGAGGGGGCGATATTGTCTTTGGGTTGGGGGTGAGTGCAGGGCGGCTTTGTAGCCCCAATCCAGCACTGCGTCACATTCCCATGCACAGAATATAACCATATATCTAATACCTACGGTACTGCACTGTCTCAGAGCACGAGGTGCCCAATGTGAGCAGATCCATGAGCTCTGTACCCATACCAATGCCTGCTCACTCACCAGAGCGGTTTCCTCTCGTTCCAGGCGTCCAGCTGGCTGACTGGGAACCACAGGAACAAGCTCTTCCGGTGTGTGCGTTCCACACGACCTTTGTGTTTGCGTTCCAGTCCATTCATTGCTGCTGATTTCAGGCGCCAAGACTACAAATCCCAAAATACAATGCATAGCAGGATCACTGAGCTCTTGCTGCCCTCTCCTGGTCATTTCTAGTACTGACCCTTCTCAGATTAGAGCATCACAGCCCAGGGCCGTCTTAACACCATCATGGGCCCACGGGCAGAGCTGTGCCCTGGGCCCCCCAAACACTACAAGCACTTTGGGGTGGGTTCACAGTACGATATTACATTGGTTCAAGGTATCCGTTGGGGTACCATGAAAAAAAGGTACTGGAGCAATACCATACAAACCATTGGGGATTAATAACTATGCTATTAAGTCCCGTAAAATAAGTGTATGCAGTGGAGAAATAGAGCAGAATGTACCCCACACAGGGCTACACCTGCTCTATTATTCCCTATGTTTCTGTGCAGTATCTGCCGGGGAACTTCTTTTCACAATACCCTGACAGTACCTCAGGCATATACAATATCGTATTTTGATCCCACCCAAAACAGGAACAATTATTGAAAGCAAACTTAAAACATTTTCCATGTGGACAGCTATCTTAAAGGGTTTGTCTCACTACAAGGATTGCTGCGTTTTATGTTAAAGATCTTGCAAAAACAAGTCACTTTGCAATATGTGTCCATTAACAGCGTCCTACCTATCCCCTCTTGTATGGGCTGCACCACTCCTAGGTCACCATAGCTACAGACCTGTGTGATTCTCCTGATAGCTGCCAGCAAGTTCGCTAAAACTACAGACCTGTGTGATCTCTCCTGATAGGCTGCCAGCACTGTTCGCTATAGCTACGGGAACCTGTGTAAATCCTCCTGATAGGCTCCCGGCACTGGTCACTATAGCTACAGAACTGTTTGATCTATCCTGATTAATAAAAACACTTTTATTGAAAAGAAACCACGTTTTTGCATCCCCGCAGTCTGAGAGCCCAAAACTTTTTTTATTTTCTTTTTTATGGAGCTGTATAGGGACTTTTTTTTTTGCGGAATGAGTTGACGTTTTTATTGGTAACATTTTTGAGGGGGACACGACTTTATGATCGCTTTTAAATCGTTTTTTGGAAGGCGGGTGAAGAAAATACTGCAATCCCAGCAGTGTTTTTTATTTTTAGTAATAATAGCGTTCACCATGCAGTATCCGTGACAAGTTAGTTTTACTCTGTGGGTTGAGACGATTACGGTGATACCCAATTTATGTAGTTTTATTATTTAAAAGCAAAAATTTTTTTAAAAAAAAAAAGTGTTTTTATTGTGTAAAACAATATTTTTGCATCGCTATCTTCTAATACCCAAAACCCTTTTTTTAATTTTTTCTGTATACAGAGCTTTTGAAAGGGATTTTTTTTTGTGGGATGAACTGACTTTTTTAATTTGGGTACAACTTTGGCGTTTTTATTATTTTTTGATCGCTTTTTATTCCATTTTATGTGCTGCAGGTTAAAAACCAAAAATGCAATTCTGTGATGTTTTTGTTTTTGTTTTTTCCCGGCGTTCACCGTACGGGTTAATTAAAAGGGAAAAAATTTATAGGGGGGTTCGCTCGCCCCGCGGCGATACCAAATATGGGTACTTTATTTATTTTTGATTTTTTTGGGGCGATTGGCGTTTGAAAAGGGGGAAAAAAAAGGGCGGTGTACGTGTTTTTTTTTTTTGTTTTTATTTTTTTTTACACTTTTTTTTAACTTTTTCACATTTTTTCCCACTTTTCCCCGGGGGGAAATTTTCATGAACGATCGTCAGGATCGTTCTTTGCAATAGGAGTTTCGTCATACAGCTTATAGCTGTTTATGTGGCCCTCCATGGCAATGTCTGTCACGCTGCCCAAAATTTGTTTTGTGGGCATGTAAAGGGTCCCCAGACAACGGATGCTGTCTTTTTGCATCCCCCCCCGGGGTGCCTGGTAGGAGACTCGTAGCGGCGCTCAGCGCCATTATGCGCCCGGGTCTCGGGAGCAGGAGCTAATTCCCGCCGCCCGCAAAACCGCCGATGTCGCGAAACCCCGGGTGTGCGAAATCGGGGGGGGGTTTAAACCCCGCGGCCGGGGCTCAAATCCGGCCGTTGGGGGGGTGCGGCTTTTGCCGCGGGTTAAAATACCGCCAGTTCCAAAGCCCCCGATCTTGCCCCGCTACGCTTGGAGCGGCAAAATGGGTTGACGTACTTTTTACGGCAATTTGGGGAAAACCCCCACCCAACATTTCCGTATGAGTACGGGAAAATGTCGGTTTAAAAAGGGGTTAAAGTAAAAAAGGCTTGGAAATGGGGAAGTTTAGACAAAGGCACCTTGAATGCTTTAAAACCCCCTCAGGGACTTCAGAAAAAGACGGGCCCCCAAAAAAAAGGGGGGTAAAAGAAAGACAGGAGGTCCCATTATACTGACAAAACACATAATTTCAAAGAGAGAGAGTTTTCAAAGTTTAGATTTAAAAAAAGACAAATTTTTACATTACCGTAAACTATTTTATATGAGCGACCGTGTGACCTGGGGCTTAAAGGGGTTGTTTCACTACATTGATTCATCTCATCTCACTTTTTTTTTTTACTTGCAGTTTTAGTCCCTTTAAGCCGCGTCCCCACGGCACAGGACAAATACGGTTTTGGTTCTGTGCGGTTCTCCATAGAGATCCATTTTAAAGTTTGTCGCCGGGTTTGCGGAACGGTTTTAAAAACTGTCTGAAAAACTGGCTGCAAACCTGTCCTGTGGGGACAAAGCCCTTAGGGTACTTGACCACAACTGGTCATGATCACTTGTACACTATTTTAAATTTACTAATGTATAGCAGAATAGTGTAAAATTTAAAGGCTGAATAATACCACCACAAAATGAACAAATATCACCACCATATGTGACTGAATACTACAACATGACCACATATCACCGCCACATATAGTGACTGAATAATACCGTCATATTGTATTTTTCTCTTTTTTAAATGGTGTTGGTAATATTTTAATAGTTTGGCCTTTTATGGATGGAGAAAAAACAATTAATGTTTATTTTTTATTGCAGTTTTTTGTCTTTAGTTTAAAAACCTTATTTTTTAAAACTGTAAAAAAACATTTAGTTTTCAGGGCATATCTTGACACAAAAATATGCACGAAAAGGTGGATGGAGAGGAGTGTGCAGTGCAACAATGTAGTTATCAACAGGCCAATGACATGGGATGGTTAACTGAGGAGAAATTTGGTCCAGCAGAATATAGTAAAGTAGTAGCAGGCAGTGATTGAGGGGCATTTGTACAACAAAGTATATGTTATTTTGTTTGTAACAGTATAGTTATTAAAAGGTTTAATTTAAATCCCTCTCATAATGTGCCTGCTATATATTTTTCTGTACTGTGCTGCAATTGAATTCCCTTAGCAAACAGCACAGTGATAATATACTAGAGGCAGGTGATGGTGGGGTGCAGGGGGCCCGGGGCAAGGCATTTTGGTGCCCTAGGCGAGGTACAGCCAATGGCGCCCCCCCCCCCCCTCGCTCTCAAAAAAATACCCCCCAACACACACACATAATTCCTCTCACCCTGCGCCAGGTCGTGTCACTAATTTTCTGCACATTCCACATAGCTCCCGTCCATCTCCTCCCGCAGTCATGCACAATGAAAAATTTGCATTTTCAAAATCGCTCCCCTCCGTTTTGACAGTGTAATACCCCTTAATAACAGTCACTAAATTAATCCACCGATACATGGAGCAAAATCTACCATACGCATCATTGTGACTAAAAACCCCTACAAAACAAAGACCCCAAAAAATATTATAAATTAAGGGGTCAAAATTAATCCTGCCAGACCCTGACCAAACGCGGACCCCATATGTGAACTACCAGCTGTACACAGGGGTTTGATTACATATAACCACCGCCATTTCAGTGACCATATAGTGGTAGATACTAGTTGTATGTAGACTCTGCAGAAATATAAATGATTACACTGCAGTTACATTTAGTGGGCTCCCGGAGACATCATTTTGATCAGCGTCGTTTTACTTTCCCTTTTCTTCTCCATCCGGTTCACACCTTCATGCTGATTGCTCCCGGCCAAAGATAGTCCCTGAGGATTTGGACACAAAAAATTTTTAGGGTTCCTCCATTTCAGTAATCCTTAATTATAGGTATTAAGTTTTTA